>JANFCV010000433.1:0-128140 GCA_024500475.1 Phthorimaea operculella | reverse complement strand
ATAACCGAGTATGCCTCTATCATGGTTCATAAAGTGTCTGTCCTGGTTATGTTAGGTCTCTGCCATGGTTGATGGAACCTCTAAACTGGTTGTTAGACCTCTGGTATAGTAAAGTTTATCTGGGACAGAGGATCAAACTTGTCCAGCAGTTTGGGCAGCTTTCGGTAAATTAGCTCCTCAAAGTAAGTACGCTTATTGTCGCTCCACTCTGCTTGACAAACTACGGAACAAAGCTATTCGCCAACGGACTAAACTGATTGATGTCAGAAAGAGGGTTGCGCAACTAAAATGGATTTGGCGTGACACGTAACACGTATGTCGTAGAGGTGTCGACAAGTGGAGCCACATAGTGCTGCATTTGAGACCCTGTGCAGGAAGTCGAAGTGTTGGCAGACCACCAGCAAGATGATCGAAAAAGATGGCAGGGCCGACAGAATCGCCGCAAATAGAACAGAGTGGACAAAACACATCCAGATGCATTTGCCCAACAGTGGATATTACTATACAGAGAAGAAGAAGAAACTTCCCTAGGTCTGCTGTAAGAAATTTCTTTTTAGAGATAAGCAGTACCTGTTGTGTCTTTTTTCCTGTTGTATTTGTCCTATTACTGTTTTGTGTACAATAAATTGTTAAATAAATAAATAAATAAGAAAGAAGATGGTGAAGTAAGCCACTGAGTAGAACTGATTGTGAGTAGAACTCTAATATAGGCAGTTCTCTTATAGGCCTTATCAATCAACCATATTAGAGGTTTACTTAACCATTTAAGAGGCCTATTAACCATATCAGAGATTCAGAGGCCTTATAAACCTGGTCAGACGCCTTTTCAACCATGTCAGAGTCACAATCAACCTTATCAGAGGGCAACTCGACATTATAAGAGGCCTAATTAAGTTCACCATATCAGAGGACTGCTTAACCATATCAGAGGCCAAATCGACCACATAAGAGTCCTTGTCAACCATGTCAGAAGCCTACGCGGCCATGTCATTGTTCGTTAAATCAAGCCGACATAATGCGATCAAATTGTGTTTTAGTTGCTTAGAAATGCGTATTAAACTTTAGGTACGTACAGTACAGTCTCTCACGCTAACTCATGAACAATTCCATTTATAAGGTTTCGATTTTCTTGTGATTGATACCAACAAGCGGGACAAAAACTATGTTGTACGATACAATAAATGGTTGTGCATCTAGAAACGTAACAATTTATTGCTGTAATATAGTACAGTCTGAAAAAATCAAACCCTCACTGTACAGAAGATGGGTTTTCATATACGCGTCCTGGGTCCCCCTACCTACTCATTTGTTTTAGAAGAATCCTAAGAAGATGCATTTACACCCTTTTTATATCCCAAGTAGTAAAACAGGTTTGCCGTTACTGGAGTATCACTAAACCTTTGAAGATGCATTAGCACCCTCTTCATACCCCAAACAGTCACATGGGCGGTTTTCTCCAGACAAATGGAGTAAAAATTATTCAACTATATTTAGATCGTTTATCAAAAACTATTTCAGTAGGTTCAATTGTGATTATATCCAAAATACGGTAATACCAAAGTAATACAATTGAAGTTGGATCCGTTTTCACGAAACAAAATGAAGACTTAGTTTTGTTAGAAATGATCTAATTGTATTTGAATCTTTGGAAGGGAAAATGTAGCGGTTTAATTAGAGAAGTGTCTTTTTTCACAGAACGTATACATTTTTATTTCCCATATAACTTTAGATGAACCCATATGTACATATTTTTTCATTAGTTAAATCGCTTTACACAAATTGTAATTCCGGCATTTTTCAACGTACAAAAGCGTGAGTTAGACCCTTTGAAAGGGTTTGAAAAGTAGATTCTGATTTTGAGCAAAAACACAAAAGGGTCTAAGTGAGTTGGACCCTTTTTCACTGGAGGCACAGACTTATGCCCATAGCTAGGCCGCCAACACCTACCTACTCACTTTTTACGAGCGCCGTGTTGACTTTTGTGGGTATTGAAGGCTGTTTATCTAATAAAACCGTAAATCATTTCTTTAAGTTGAAATCTACCTAATAGTAATACCTACATAAACTATTTTTTATTTTTGGGATGTTAAAGATTTTGTTTGTGAATCTTTAAACATCAAATTGTATCTTGGAATCAAATAAAAACATTCACGTCACATACCTAAATGTAAATACAATAAAATTGCAAATCTGACAGTCAAACATACTTAGGTACTCGTATTTTTCAAAATATAATATCCTATACACCAAATTCAAAAATAGAGGTATCATCATGTACCTATTAAAGTATGTTGTTGTCATGCTGTAAGTATATAAATATTATTAAAATGGGGCTGGTAAAAACAGAAAATCAAAAATTGCATTGACATCATTGTGTTCTTTCGCCCACTTTTGAGGTTTCTTTATCTTATTTGCTCCACTTAACACCGATTTGTGTTTGTACTTAGGCAAGTACATTTTGAAATAGAGTTGCATGAGATTAGTATAACTTCGAAGGCTAGATTCTTTATTAAAATGTTCTTAAAAGGTAGGTAACTAGTTTTATTTCATAAAGATACTACGAGTTCTTAAATATCTGTCAACAAAAATACAATTTCCTTTTTCATTTCCTACAGGCAATACAAACGTATTTTATTTTTACTAGTTAGTATTCTATATACGGCGTGTAAAGGACGGTGTATTGAGAATTTTACAGGCAATATTAGACCATCATCACAAAAACTTTCCTCGGAGAATATTGGTCAACAGCGAAAACATCGATTTATGAGACATCTTTCGCGTTGACCGCAAATTTTGTATAGGATTCACAGAATTTCCCCCATTGACTCTGTTTTGTTTCTTTGTCTGATCTTGGCTGAAAATTTTAAGGTAGACAATTCCTGTTTCTGTACAATGTTCTATTTAATAACTCAGTTTAATAAGACAAATAATCTTCCAGCATTAACCGCAGTAGTTCGGCTTAGAACAATACAATTTAGGACAAATAGCTTATCAGGAGAACCAGATGCGCTCTCTATTCTACTAGTAGCGTTAAGCTTTGTGAATAATCAATTATACACAGCCAATGCGGGTCCATCTCTATAACAAATTGTTTTACAGTCTGAAAATCTGAAGATGATGCGTAAAATCTTTGACGTTACCTATAGTCCAATCGAAATCATAGTGTCATGACATGATCAGCCTAAGCGGGAGGCTAAGTTACGCTGGTCGTGATACTGTGATACAACACGACCAGCGTATCTTGACCTCCCGCTTAGGCTGGTCATAACACTGTGATTTTGAATGGACTATACCTAAAATGTAGCTAAGGAAGAAAAAGAAGAAGATTTGTAGTACCTACTTAAACCTTGCTAAACTAAACTTAGAGTTTCATTGGCTATAGAGGTACATTAGATATTCACATTACAGTATCATCCATCTTAAACAGTCCATTGCTGAAAAAGGCGCTTTTCCTTATTATCAGTTTGGCGACCAAAGTGCATGATTTTGGGTTTACAGGGAATGCTGCTGCCTATTACCCTGATTTATCTCTTTCTCGCTTTTCACGACACCCACGGGTAGAAATGGTGTAGGTAATGCTATTCTAAACAGCATCACATAGCATGGCAGAAAACCTTCATCAAAATTCCAGTATGAATGGAAGTAAGTAAAGCTTCCGCATTCATAACAAAAATGAGAAATGTATAAAATTCGGTATGAAACTGGCATATTGCGTTTGTGATTGACAATGGATGGCGAAGATGCAGATTGAATGAGAATGTAAAAACATCTTATTCCAACACACACACAACATGGAAAACCATGAAATGGAAACACATAAGTACTTTATTTTCTGTCTATTTTCAACGTATAAAGACAGAGGTTTCACCATGAAACTAAAGCTGAGAAACCACAGAAAGTTCACTCGGCTCTATTTTGGATTTTCGCGATTGGCACTTGTCAGCCAGGGTTGCTTCTGTCAAAATTCTCAAAGTATAAAAATATCAAAACAGCAAAATCTGACAAAGAACGTCATATGATTCTGAGCCTATTTTAAATCCAATAAATATGACGTTCGTGTCAACCACCTTCTTAGTTACCTTGACTTCCTCTGAGATTCCGGTCTTTTCCAGTTTTAGTTAGTAAGCGTCAAAATCGTCGCTAGTTTTGAGTGAGCCATCTGTATAGGCGCCCCGCGCGCCGTTTCCCTAATTTGTGGAGAAACTGTCCCCAAGGAGCATAAGTTGCAAACTTGTGTATAAATATAAAACATTTCATAAGTTATAACTTATGAAGTTTTATGTGAACGATATCCCTTATATCGTAAACCATAAATGCGTTATGTTTGCGGACGATATATCAGTCGTAGTGACGTCAGATAAGAAAAATAGTACTATTTTAGAACATCAATGTGACATAAACAGTACAATTAATTCAATAGTTACATGGCTTGATAATAATAATTTAAAAATAAATTTCACCAAAACTAAATATATGCAATTAAATAATTTCAAAAATTTTGACTCAAAATTGGATATATTTTATGCTGATACTAGCGGCCCGTCAGCGGTTTCACCCGCTGCAACCTATTATTCCGCGGGAAGAAAGCATTACTCGCCAAGAGATGTCGCTGTTAGTTTTCGGCGAAAACGTTTAAAACGCGAATCGGCTCAGTCACGCCACCTATTTCAAAAATATTGGAAAATGCGTGATCCCGTGGGAATGAGACATTTTTCCGTGGTAAAAAGTATCCTATGTGTTATTCCAGATGCCCTTTTATATTTCTGCAAAGTTTCATGTCAATCTAATCAGCCGTTTTTGCGTGATGTCGTAACAAACACACACACAAACATCCGCCTTTATAATATTAGTAGGATAAAAATTGAAAATGTACATAATGCTAAATTTTTAGGTATTACGTTAGATAAACAAATAAAATGGACAAATCAGGTTGACGAAATATGTAGCAGAGTAAACAGGTTTGTATATGCTCTTAAACGCCTAAGAAATATTACAAATAAGAAGACAGCTGTTACTGCATATCATGCGTATGTGCAATCGGTCTTAAGGTATGGATTGATTTTTTTGGGGCAGTAGTTCTTGTATTGGTAGAGTCTTTGTCTCCCAGAAGAAGTGCATTAGAGCTATATGTGGTATACCACCCATGGAATCATGCAAACTGTTTTTCAAAATCTCTCGATTTTGCCTTTGCCTCATTATACATATACGAGGTTTCTGTTTTTGTGAAAAATAACATACATATGTTTACTGACGCTGGTAGTATTAATTCAAGAAATAGAAGGGATCTACGCAGACTTGTTTATGGCCAAAATCCTAGGACACACCAGTATTCTAAAAATTGTTCTGTGATGTTTATTCGGATATACAATAAGATTCCAAAAGACATTAAATTATTGTGTAACAAACCATTTAAGAAAGCATTGTATTTATGGATTAGTAGTCATAATTTTTATAGTATTAAGGAATTTCTAGAAAGTGACAAATTTTAAACCTATTATATGTGCTTTGCATGCCCATTCAATTGAGGCAAAACATGTGATTCTGTAATTATGATTTATTGTACTACCTTTTTATACCATGTTTTAAGCAAATAAAGATTCTATTCTATTCTATTCTATAAAATAGTACCTACTTATTCGTTAGAATTACAGTTAAAAGAGATTTTAACAGCTTTTAAAATCGTGCAAACTTACACGAAACTATTTTAAGCTCAACCTTTATGACCGTAAAAATTAACGTGCCAAAGATTTATGGGGCCAAGCAAGGGCCAAGCATAAAACGGCTATTAAGTACCTAATAAGTTACCTATTCAAAATTCTTATGGACATGTCAAAGCGACAGTAAAATGACGTCACAGATCTGTTTGCTTTCATAGTCTAGAGGTTTGTCTTGCTACAGGATCCATATGTCACAAGTTCGATTCCCAAGGGGCACCCAATGTGAATGGATACCTAACTTTTTTTACACGACTGCCCACAAAAAAAGGAGATGTTTTAGAGTTCATGTATGTAGGGTAGGTATATAGGTATGTACCTATTTGCGTTTCTTAAAAGCACTGTAACTCTTTAACCACTGAACAGATTCGATTGGGAATTGTGTGAGAAGAATCCTTACGTTATTCTGGTTGTCATGGGCTATGTTTTGAACAAAAAAATGTTTTTCCACAAAAGCAGGCGTGTTATGATTTTTTTAAATTACTTATTTACTTTGTAAATTTGGAGTTTTGATTTGAGTATATCGGGTTATTCGTCCACTTGTCCCATACAAATAGAAGATGTGTCGTTCGCAGCCCTGCAGGGTTTTACAGTTCTGAAACAGGTCAATAGTATGGTGGTCGTAAAGTTAAGCTTCCTGGGAGTGAGGCGCAAGTAGGACGCAAGTAAAACACAGAGCAAGGATGTCGTCCTGCCCCATGAGCATGAGATTGACGGCGGTCTGAATAGCAGTAGGATTTTCATAAGCACTGCGGCGTGCGATTTTCTCTACACCTTAATGTCTAATTTCTTCACTTGTTTTAGAAAGAAACCATAAGATTTGATGCATCTGAAGATACTTACTTTGTGTCTGAAGTCTCTTCGCGTACGAGATAAGTCCTCTACCTACAGTGCACAAAAGTGCACGTGCTAACTGGGCTAGAGGCAAAAGTAGTATACTTAATACCGCGTTTCAATCCGATGAGCAAAAGTAGTAAGCAAGGAGTAAATCCAGTATTGCCATTAGAGTACATTTCACACAGTTAATGTAGTAGACTACTCTCTTAGCCGCGCATACTTCGCATAATAATATGACAAGCCTGTTCATCTGATGCTTTTTTTAAGGCGTCTCTAGTAGCGGCGCGCAAGAGGATGACATCTGTGCTCTGTGGGGAAGTAGGGCGCGTTGGTGAGTGATGCAATGGTCTGTAAAGTAGTGAAATGACCTCATCGAGCTACAGTACGGCCGTTCGAATAGACCGTATTTGACGCTGTCAAACCCATACAAGAAGACATGTCAACAAAGAAAAATAGATCTTACATCATACCATTAACACGATTTTGAAACCTGTCAAATATGGCCTATCCAAACGGCCGTACTGTAGTAAGCATTAATGGATGAAACAGGTCGCTGAAATGGGGATCGTAAAACTAAGCTTTCTATGCAAGTACGGAGTGAACCACAGGGAATAGCGTACCGTTCGGCAAAATTCTATTTTTTTGTATTGTAAATAATGTAGAGCTAGGTATGGGCCATCAACACGAAAGGTATATACCTACATAAAGGTAAAAACTTATATACGGGGTGTTAGGGACGGTGTAACGAAAACTTTGCAGGCGTGCTCAGACCATGAAACTGAACAACTTTTACTATGGAGCCAATGGTGGGAAACGAAAAAAAATTTCCGACCCCCCATACAAAGTCAGTCAGCTGATCGTGAATTTTGTATGGGAAGGCGGAAAAAATTTTTCGTTTCCCACCGTGGCTCCATAGTAAAAGTTGTTCAGTTCGGTTGTCTGATCATGCCTGCAAAGTTTTCGGTACACCGTCCCTAACACCCTGTATATGTATACATGTTATTTTCGATAACATGTAGGTAATATAGTGACTGAGACTTAAAACATAGCAACACGCTAGTAACCGCCTGTGAAAAAAATTACATCAATATCGTAGGTATACGTAGTTCACACAGTCCTCTGAATGACTCTCAAACTTTTGCAAACGTGGTGTATACATGTTTACATGTTATTTTCGATAACATGTAGGTAATATTAGTAACTGAGACATAGCACCACGCTAGTAAGCGCCTGTGAAAAAAATTACATCAATAACGTAGGTATACGTAGTTCACACAGTCCTCTGAATGACTCTCAAACTTTTGCAAACGTGGTGTAAGCAACCGTGGTGTAGTAGGTATGTGACCGTTATTTACAGCCGCTTACGCTGTGCCTACCCCGCAAGAGATATAGGCGTGGTCAATTTTTATAACTGTACGAGTGGAGCTGTCAAAATTACTAGGGATAACTGTTACAACTCATAGATTGTTTGACAGCTCCACACGCACAGTTATAAAAATCGAGTTATACCTAGTACGACGAAGCGCGGTTTGAAATAGTCGTAGGTATGCCAGGTCAGGCAACCATTGCATTGCTCTACTTCTACCTCAGACGAACCTCTTAAGCCGATGAGAATTGCCCACACTCAGGTTAGTAGCTTATCTGCATCTAAAGACACTGGGTCTTACGACAAAAATGTTAGACCAGTGTCGAACGCGTGTTTAAAATAAACCTTCATACAAAAAAAACGCTAGACACGCGTTCAACGCTGGTCTAACTTTTTTGTGGTAAGGCCCACTATGTTTAGTAGGTTTCTGTATTACCATTTCAAAAACCAGAAATGCTGAAGCTTATCGGAAAGTTGTCAAAAATGTTTTGAGCTTCGTTGGATGAAAGTGGTCAAAAGTCTAAGCCTTACCCAGTCTTAACTTGACTGTAAGGTACCTACACAAATTAATAAAATGAGTTTCTAATAAGCTCTTTCCGGCATAGGCATACACATAATTCCGAAAACGCGAATTAAATTTCAAATTGTAGTCCTGTAAAGGAATATCTTAGAACTCTTATTCAAATGTTAGCAATATATTCCTGAACACTTTTATACTATAGTAAAAAGCGTTACAATAGCGGGATGGCCTTTTACCACTGTACTAATTTTACGATATAGTTCTTAGTAAATGCGATATGAACATCGCTAGTCAGAGCATCGATTCATTAAGACATTCAGTTATAACCTCGTAAATTGAGATTCATGAGACGTTGACTGACAATGCTTTGAATGATGAGTTTGAATATCTGTTTTCATCTGTATTAGTGTACTGGTCTATAAAGTGAAATAGGTATTTTACCAGGTTTATTAAAGCAGTCAGTATAGTCGTAGGACTAAAATGTTCACTAACACTTCAAATTAAACGACTGGCATACTTATTTAAAGTCGTCTAATTGTATTCACTGATTTGACGTGTGGTGTCGCTGGATTAGTGATGTACTAAAAGATTGAAATCACTCATCTAGTGACATAGTTCTAGTTATTAAATCACATTTGGTCATATAAGTTCTACGTGATCAAAACTGAATAACATTTATTAGAAACTTTTCCTAAATGAATTCGTACTAAGTACACTTATATTGTAGGAGTATAACTGTAGGAAATCAATAAATGAATGTTGACTAATGAATCTACCTGAACTTAATCGAACTGAAGTACGTCACTATAGTGATATGCAGTTGGTATCATTACGTTTCATCTGTCATTTTACAATAGAATTAAAAATTCGACTATTTACTTCGCTGGTCAACGACACAAAGTGGATCTTGGTGACAAGTTTTATTGTTCTGACTGCTTGTCAATGCCATTTGAATCCCAGGTCTTGGACTTCGTCAATAGCGATATTAGACGAACTATCCATAAAATCTTAATGTATTCTCTCGACATGTTCGAAGTGCAGATTTAATTTCGATGACTAACAAGTAATGTAACAATAAACTTATTCAATTGACGTGCAAACGACTTAACATACGACGATCGATCAAAATGAAATAGTTTACTGGCATAGGCATTCAATTCAAAAATTGTAGTGTCAACAACGTAAAATGTATTTTGTAAAGCGCTTCCTATTTGCTAATATTATAGCAACTCCAGAATTATTTATTTTACATACCTTTATTAGAGAATAAATTTGCTTATAACGTATGTTATAGAATTGAACTCATCAAGTTTGTATGACATAAAAGTATTAGTTAAAATAACAATTCGAATTGGCTACAATGTACACATTTTTGAAAATTTTGATACAGTTGTGAATGATCTGAATACGGAATTCGGTATTATGATATTTTAGTGATATGAATTCTAGCATAGTTTGTATGAGCTAAATCGCAAAAATTTGGTATCGTGTCAATGTACGCTATTGCCAAGCTAACCCGTTTTTACTATAAGTAGGTATACAGGAAGTAACAAAAGGGACATACCTAAAAGCCGAAAGGAGTCTGGGTGGGTACTCATGAAACTGAACTTTTACTTTTTACTCTGCCTACCTTCTTAGTATCAAAATGTTTAAAACTTTAATCCTAACGTTTGAATCAGAGTTTTCATATATTCCTTACTTTACAGATTTTTTAGCTGGTCGTTTATTCCGTCGACCGTTGTTCTAGCCACAGTCCGAGCGATTTCGAAATATAAAAACCCCCGAATGTCGTCGCTTCGTGATTTATGTTATGACCTTTGAATATTCATGGGATTTGTATTCGCTAAAAATTTTAGTGAAGCTTTTTATGACGACATTAAAAATTTGTTAGTAGGATAAAGTTGTCAGAGATGTTTTATACAAAAGCCTCTAATTTATATTTGATCGTAAATCTTTGATCAATGTGTTAAACATTTTATTGTAGGCGCTTATCTACTTATTTCTATTAAAAGTAGGTAAATCTAATCTACTTATTTCTATTTAAAAGTAGGTAAATAGGTTTTAAGCATTTTTACAACCTAAATACCTACCTAGGCCTCAGACATTTAAGTAGATGTGTAACGACCTTACGACCGCTGCGGTTTAAGTTATCATCACATCATAGACAATAACCGGGACCGGCGAAAGGCCTTTCGAAGCACGGAAATAACAAAGTGTTTGCTGAAAAAATAAAGGGTTTTATTGTAAGGGTAGGTACTTATTTATCAAATTATTACCCCTGCAATCATATCGTATGGCGTTTCTCTGCGCTGGATCAAATACAGGGTTTTTGGGACGGTGTACCGAAAACTTTGCAGGCATGATCAGACCATCAAACTGAACAACTTTTACTATGGAGCCAATGGTGGGAAACGAAAAAAAAATTCCGATCTCCCATACAAAGTCAGTCAGCTGATCGTGAATCGTATTTCGACCTATGTTCCTTGGGGAAAGTTGTTCCTTATCACCAGCCGGTTCTGAGTTTTCATCGAATTTCATCACCCATATATAGGTACGCATGAAGTTTGTTTTTCAGACGCGCTACGAGATGGCGCCACTAGTTTTTTAAAACGCGGTATCGGTGTGTTCACGACTTCTACGTATAGTGCGGTAACTTTTTCTTACCCGTTACACAAAATAGAGAATTTACTTAGTTGACGCGCTAGTCAATACTTACTTAATACACCATTTTTGCAAAATGCCCGGTCCTAATGACCTCCAAAAGGGCATTTTATGTTACATGCGGTTGTGGATTCGAATTCGGATTCTAAGCCTGATATCAGATCGTTGCTAGATACTATAGTACAGTAGTACATAAATCAGTTGTTAGAAGACAAAATCATGTAGCAAAAGGATTTGCGATTTTCACCACGTTTGGCAGGTGGATTGGCGAGCGCAGTGCAATGTTTTGTATTTACAGAGAACGCTGCTACCCATTCACTGGATTCCTCCCTTATTCGGTTTTTACGACACCCACAGGTAGATATGGATGGGGTGATGCTATTTTAAGCCGGCAGCATACGGCAATTTGTGTTACTCAATTAGTACTGACATTTGTCGGTACAAAACTGACATGCTTTACAAATAGCGGAAAACTTTCGGTTTGTTTGGGCATAATGTTACTTCCGTGTCCACATTATTTTACGGTGATTTTACTGCTCACTCTACATCGCACCAATAACAGGAAACGCCATGTCAAAATGCGGATGCTACAAATGCACCTAAAAATACATTTAAATTACAACTGCAAATGGTATAGCATATAGCATCCGATAGTTCCAGTATCCCATTTTATCCAACTACAGGCTACAAGCAGACTTCGATGCACTTTCATTGCGTATCGGGTTTAATAAAATGGGGTCTAACCTTGTCTTAGGCTAACTGGCTACGCAATGTATAATAATGTAAGTAGGTATACCTACATCGAATTTCACCTGTAGACTTGTAGCCTGTAATTTGATAAAATAGCGCGCAGATTTTTTTTAATGTTGATGCTCTATAGATAAATAGATAGATAGATAGATTAACACTTTATTGCTTACATACAATACAAAACATTAAACAACAAATAGAAATCTTAGAGCTAAAGTAAACAAAGGCGGCCTTATCGCTTGCAGCGATCTCTTCAAGACAACCTTTAGGTATATTATTTATTGACTTGACTGTAAAGTGTGTAAATATCAGGTAAATATACAAATGCAATATACCTAATTTGCGACATCATGCAAGTGTATTTTAATGAAAATACCTAAAGTGTGTACCTAACAAATAAAGCCGAAATGAGGTCAAGGTAATCATGAAACTGAACAACTTTCCCCATGGAATATACCTAGGTATAAAATATAATAAAATAGGCCTTTCATAGTAAATCAATCAGCTGATCGGCAATTTTGTATGGGAGATAAAATTTTGTTGTCATATTACGACCCATGTTTTATGGAAAAAGTTGTTCAGTTTCATGAGTAGATATCTTGACCTCCTTTCGACTTTATTTGTTGTTTTGTAACACCGTATTGTATAGGTACCGTACAATATGGAGCCAATTGTAACCAAAGTGGCTCGACTAGAATGACAGTTGATTGAAGCCCTTAATTTCCGTGATGCGTAAATTACCTAGCATCTACAAGTGACCTACTACAAATCAGTTATAATGTGTGCATTGCGTGCATTTCTGCAATCAGGACACCAACCTACTGAACCAACTTTTACTGGTTATTCATACAAATACTATGAATATTCAGCGTAAGTCGATCTCTTAAATGAGTAGGTTGAAGTGATATCGCCAACACATCAACGTACAATTCAAGGGATCAACTTTAACTGGTTTTTCTTAGATTTTGTATGATAATCCAGTTTAAGTTGGTCCCTTAGGTATGGTAAGATGTGCCTAGCTACCTGCATGCTTTCATCTCGCCGCCATACTATTGTTCTGACGTGCTGTTGATTGTGTAATTATTGTCTTGTTAATTTGTTCTGCTCTGATTATTGTGCGCTAATTTGTGAGAGCAAGATTCAAAACTTTTATTTCCAAGTAGATTCACAAAGAATACTTTTAGAATGTCAATAAAGTGGAAACTTGCAGGAAGTATGTGTGTGGTAAAATGAAGAACGTTTAACCGGACGAGTCTGCCGTGTGCCCGCTTAAAATAGCATCACCCCATACTTTCTCGTGGGTGTCGTAAAAAGCGATTAGGCGCAAGCCTAGGAGACGTAAGATGGCATTCTGTCAAATAAGTGACGTGAGACGTGCGACATCGCGACCCTTGAAACAAAATGTTTGAAACAGAAGTGACAAAGAGGGAAGAAGTTCCCAGACTGGTCAGGACATTGCAGGCTGAAATGCTTGATCGTCCGAAAAGCAAGTTGGTTCCGTGCTTGGGACGGCACGTTAAGCCGTCGGTCCCGGTTGCTGTCTATGATCACTTAGACGGCGGTCACAACCGTGTCAGAGGCCTGCTACTTGCAGTAGGCGATTGAAAAACTCTGTCACCAGGGTTCATCGGGTTATTGGAAGACTTTGTGTCCCACTCGAAGTAGAAAAAGACACAGATTAGACCGTTTAACCACTTTGCTCGCCAAATTACTATTCCAATCTCCTAGTTGTACAAGTCAGAAGTTAAGCTTCATAAATCTTTCAATTCCGCTCTCATATTCCCGGCAAAACGGGGAAAAGTCCGGATATTATCTCCGCTAATGTGGCTAAAAGGGGTAAAACTTGAACGTTTAGGTACCTATACGAGTGGTATTATCACTCGACTATAACTGTAAGTTACAAAAGAGAGTTATACAGGGTGTAACAAAAACTTTGCAGGCGTGCTCAGACCATGAAACTGAACAGCTTTCCCCATGGATTATGGTGGTAAACGAAAAAATCTCCGACATCCCTCCCATACAAAATTCACAATCAGCGCACGGACTTTGTATGGGAATCAAAATTTATTTTTTCGTTTACTATCATCTGTTCCATGGCTAAAGTTGTTCAGTTTCGTGGTCTGAGCACGCTTGCAAAGTTTTCGTTACACCGTCTCTTACACCCTGTATAGATAAAAGCGGTAAAAGAGACACTGCAGTTAGGTACCTATCTTAAACGAACACTGTTTATGTCAAACGGTTTGGCAGACGCATCCGTCACCGCAGCGTTGTGCGATGCCGTTTAACATATCATAACCCGATAAAGGTTGGGTGGAGAATCGAATGAATAACGCACAAACGGACGACGTTACATGTGTTTCTCGCCTTATTATGATAATGAAATTTTCATAGGTAATATAGGTACCTACCTAGTCAGCATCTTTATAAAACTTGCACCTGCCTTCCTCGAAAGTCCTAGTTTCTATCCCATAACCTGCTTTCAAATTGTTCCCAGTCACGAAAGGCAACCGTTAGAATTCCTATTAACTAGATCCATTAAAATAATTGAAATTTAATCTCCTTGATGCGGCTCTAGCCTAATAATGCTGAGATTCAGGTTAATAAGACTTTTATCGCCGTTCTGTGCCACTGCGAAAATTCCCGATAAGTTTATTCCTGTAATTTCTGCAGGGTCAGCCTATTCTTATTAATAAAGAAAATATTATAGACACCTAACCTACCTATCTACCTTTTCTATAGACTACTCTTGTTACAGTTTTGGAAATGTAATTTGTTCAGAAATGTAGTTCGTTTACATGGTGGTAACAAACAACCCATTTACCGTAAACGCCAAGATCAAACTGAACAACTTTTCCTAAGAACCAAAGTTCAAAACCTAAAAAAACATTTGGGCCTCCCATAGAAAATTTATCGGGCAGCAGATTATTTTGTATGAGAGGTCAAATTTTATTTTTAGTCTTTGAACTTTGGTCCTTAGGAAAAGCTTTGTCTGACCTGTTGAGTTAAGTTTAGCATTTTCCGAAAAGTGGAGCGTTCTGTAGGTAGGTACCTCCCTGATTTTTCCTAAACCATGCCTACTATCATAATGTGGCTAGATATACCTCCATATGATACTGTATCCAATGGCTACGGGTCGTTCGTCGACTTGGTGTCCCACACGAAAGAACATGAATGACGGTAATAATGAGAGAGAGTACTCGTAACTTCAACGTCCAAAACAAAACTTTCTCAAGCCTCTTGAAGTAGATACCAACAGTTTTAAGCAGTTGAAGATACTTGAAGTCTCAAACCCTTGAACTAACAGTGTCTTACTGTTCACTGTCCACTTGTTCATGCATAAACTATTGCTTCATTTGACTTAAGTACTAACTTAGATGTATTAGTTAGTAGGTACCTACAGAGTAGCAAACTAATCTTGGGTTGTCTTGGCCTACAAATCTATGGCCAGTCAAAATGGCTAATAATTGAGTAAAGGCAATAAACTGACGTGGATGTTTTCAGTAAGTCACCTACCTACTTGAGTAAACACCTACCTACCTACCCATTATAATTAAGTAGGAACTTAAACTTATCAAACATTTACCACTGGTTAAAAAATGGGTCATATGTTTAGTAATATACCTAGGTACTAGTATATTTCCTTCATGAATGATTAAACCCACCTTGCCCGCCTTCAAATAAGAATTTTCGTAATGAAAATTATGAAGGATCATATCTAACGAAGTTTCCCAAAGTTCAGCACAAGTATTTTCATTAAGCATAATAGGTAGGTACGTATACCAACCTATTAATAGAATATCCAATAGTTACCTTTTATGAACTTTCAGTGCGAAAGACGATGTGGCGTAGAGGTTTCACAGGCCACAGGAAAAAATAACCTTAGGCCCCGCCCCGGATGAAACTACCTAGGGTACCTCCATCAGATCCTGCAGAATTCGATATAAGTAGGTAGGTACCTACTTATTAATTCCGGCTAGATAATTTCGTGATCCAGATTCCTCTATTATCATCCACCTCGGGATCCGATTAGACTGCTATGCACGTGACCGAAGCAAGCAGTTTTTTGGTAGGTACTCCTGTGTCGAAACTTACAGGTTCATATGAGATCGAGTGACTCCTAACCTAACTCCGAAGGCCACCAAGCCCTGCCCCGGTTTGCCTCTTCATAGCCACTCCACTGGAAAGACGTAGGTACAAGGTACCTTCCAAATTCTCTCATCCAAGTACCTATAAGTAATTCAAGCGAAATTTTCAACTTACCTCAGTCCTGAATCAGTCTGAAGTTGGTTTCCATTTTGAGGTCTTCATTTGTGGTTGTGGCTTTGAATGCGGTCCGCAGTTCTGTGAAAATTGTTGCATTTCAGTCTTTTTGTAGCTCGAGCATTTAGTAGCTTTACGTCATTAAATATTTCTTCATCAACCAGACACATCAGTCCACTGATAGTCATGGACATTCTAAGTCTTGCCAAACTTAGGTACTATTCTATAGCTGGCGGAATAGGTAAGTAGCTACCTACCTACCTACTTATAAACAGATTGTAGAGTGCAGTGTTGTAACCTACCTACTTACACAGAAAACGCTGCTTCCTGTTTCCTAGACTAGATGAATTCAAGAAGAATTTATTACCTAAGGTAGAAAAAAATTCAGTAGTAAAAGTTCTTCAGTTTTTAGGGCGCCACGCCCAAACTGGACAAGGAACCCTATTAAGGTACTAAGACTTCACTGTCTGTCTATCTGTCAGTATAGGCAACTACTATACCTATCTATAGGTAGATATTTTTCGCTAGTAGGTAAGTGCATTTCTAATGAGACACAATGATAAAGAATCCTGAAAATAACTATTTCAGGAAAAATGCGACGCATTATCCGCGTCGTTTCCATAGCTGACATTTTTAATTAAAATTTCGCTGCGGTCGGTGCAGCGCGACGGCCACACTGGGGGCTATATAAATTACTGTGATTAATATAGATGGAGGGACTGAACTGAAAACTGTATATTTTTCTTAGTTAGGGGAGCTAGAAAAATTGTGCTACTTAGGTACTTCGGTACACGGGAAGCGCGAGAGTAGGTAGCCAGTGCAGCTACTTTCGCATAATACACAAATACCTAAAAATTTAAAATATCATCATCATCTTCCTGCCCTTATCCCAATTACCTACTTGGAGTCGGCGCAACACGTTTTGTTGAACACAAAATCGTGTTGCAAAAGGATTATAAATACGACCGGCCGCCTACCAGACGTCAACCCTCCTTGGGAATGCTTTTGTGGTGGATTAATCGCCACTATACGGTTGGCCCTGGCTGTTTGGGTCGGGTTTATCCCTCGGTCGCCTCTTTCGACCCCCACGGGAAGAGAGGGGATGTACTATTCTACTCTGCCGGCACCACACGGCAAAACTATTATTTTATTTACAACTACCTACCTATATCGGTATTAATTTTTTTCCAAAATGTTCTATTATCTACTTACATTTTTATATTTAAATTAATACACTGTTTTGTAAGCTCATTGTAGGTAAGTCCTACCTATCTTTTTCCCAAAAAAACATTAAGCAAAAGACAACAGCGGCTCCCCTAGATTGACCAGGTGATCTACTTACATACTCTAGAAAGCTTTTTATTTGGACTCACTCAATTTATCACGGCTGAACACTCCTCTACCCTAGATTTCATTAAGTGTTTATCACCTACTTTTTAGATGGGTCAATCAATTACTTCCTATTTACCAACCTACCCTAATAGATATTGCTTAGGTAGGTACAAGTAAGTAAAAATGGAATGTACCTTAGGAATGGGTACCTTCCGGATACTGCTGTACCTACCAGGTTTGAATTTGTTGATATAAGGTCCTATGAAATTCAGTGCAAATATTTTCAGGGGATGTGGTCTACTCGTGAAACTGAACAACTTTTCAAAGTAGGTAACAATTAATAGGTAGGTACTTATATTTCGAAATCTAACAATAAAAAATGTATAAAACATGTCTCACGAGTAGAATTAGGTAGGTACCTACAGCCTGAATTTTTTTGCATAGAATTTAATAGGTACGACCCTGAGCTAGGACCTTATTGAAAAGTCTCACTCGCTGCAACTCATTTTCCCGCGGTAAAAGGGACTTAATTTATGTAGGTACCTATGTATAGATTAATAAAAAAAATCCTAAAGTTAAAACAGAAAACCCCATGTAGGTTAATAAATTAGCCAAATTGGAATTAAGTAAGTAGTTAATTACCTACAAATTATTTACACGATAGATAGGTACCTAACCTAGGTAGGTTTGGTAGGTAGGTACTATTAATGGATTCAAATCAGATACGGACTCAGATTATAAATTAAGGCCAACGAAACAAGAAGATTGTACCTACCTAGTTGCTTTTTTAACAATCTTATACGGGGTGTTAGGGACGGTGTAACGAAACTTTGCAGGCGTGCTCAGACCATGAAACTGAACAACTTTTACTATGGAGCCAATGGTGGGAAACGAAAAAAATTTTCGACCTCCCATACAAAGTCAGGCAACTGATCGTGAATTTTGTATGGGAGGTCAGAAATTTTTTTTCGTTTCCCACCATTGGCTCCATGTAAAAGTTGTTCAGTTTGATGGTCTGATCATGCCTGCAAAGTTTTCGGTACACCGTCCCTAACACCCTGTATATCATAATAGTACCTACCTACCTACAGAAGCAGTCGAACAACCTAAGGATCAACCAAAAGTAAATTAAATTAGGTAGGTAGAGGTAGGAACTCTCATTCTTGGACAATTTGTGACATTTTGGGACGGATTTTCGTCTGATGGTAACCAAAACCCAAAAAGTCAGTGCAAAAAGTGCCTAGATACCAACTGAGTTAAAAAAATCTATCTATTCATTACCTACTTGTAAAACGAAAACTATTCGCATCGCTCATTTTCCTAACCGACTTGACTTCATAGCATTTACCCGATCCGGCCCAACACATCATACTTTAATCAGGTTAGGCAAACATTTTCCTAGAGAGGTTGCGTTTGGCGTGCCCTTGCTAACAGCCAATTTGGGTGGGTCATAGTATGGTCGTAGTGTCCGTTACGTTGGTGACCTCTGACATCATGCAGCGTTTTTAGGTGATTATTTAGTAGGTAGATACCTTAAACTCAAATGGCTGAGAAAATAATGATTCACCTACTATTTGTCTCGTTGACCTGACGGCGCGACGTTGAGCAGGTAGATAATATTGTAGAACCTGTAGAACGGAAGATTTATGGCTCTATTTTTGCGTAGGTTTAGGTCTGTCTGATTATTCTTGCATCTTTCTGAGCCAAGTCTGCGCCCTAATTATTTAGTAGGTAGATACCTAAAACTCAAATGGCTGAGAAAATAATGATATTCACCTACTATTTGTCTCGTTGACCTGATTGTAGAACCTGTAGTACGGAAGATTTATGGCTCTATTTTTGCGTAGGTTTAGGTCTGTCTGATGATTCTTGCATCTTTCTGAGCCAAGTCTGCGCCCTAAGTCTGGCTAAGGCATCTGCGTTTTTCGTTTTCGTTTTTTTTGTGATATCGCAAGTGTCAAGTTGATTTTGCTTCGATGGCAAATGTAGAAAGGAAACGAAAAGGTTATGTTGGAAATTTTATTATTTTACATTTAATTTTAGTGGATTGCGAATCTTCAAAAGTCTTGGTTTCTACACAAGGTGCTCCAAGATCCAGTCCCTGTAGGCGCTAACTCTGACGAACATGTCTGGGGCACCCCTCGCGCAGGGCAGGCCCCATGATACAATACCGATTGTTGCATGTCTCAGCAGCCTCGGGTCTGAGCAAATTGTAGGTATCTGCTTTTTTGTATGACGTTTTTATTGTGATTTTGCCAATGTCAAGTTGATTTTGCTTAGATGGCATATGTCGAAGGGAAACAAAAAAGTTTTTCTTGGTAATTTTGTAATTTTATTATTTATTGTAATTTCGGTGGATTGAGAATCTTCAAAAGTCTTCGTTTCTACACAAGGTGCTCCAAGATCCAGTCCCTGTAGGCGCTGACCCTGACGAACATGTCTGGAGCTCCCCTTGCGCAGGGCAGCCCCCATGACACAATACCGATTTTTTGCATCTGTCTCAGCCTCGGGTCTGAGCAAATTGTAGGTATCTACTTTTTTTGTATGGCGTTTTATTGTGATTTCGCCAGTGTCAAGTTGATTTTGTTCAGATGGCAAATGTCGAAAGAAAACGAAATGTTTATGTTAGCAATTTTATTATTGTCATTCATTTCGGTGGATTGCGAATATTCAGAAGATCCTAGTTTCTACACAAGGTGCTCCAAGATCCAGTCCCTGTATGCGCTGACCCTGACGAACATGTCTGGGGCACCCCTCGCGCATGGCAGCCCCCATGACACAATACCGATTTGCTGGCTGTTGTCTACACGTATCAAAGCGCTGCCTGAGTCACCCTGTAAATATTGATAGAGTTAGAAAGATATCCATTTTAGACTACTATAGTTGAATAAGTTGCGTAATTTTCTAGCAAGGCAGGATTGGAACCTGCGTCGTTCTCTATGAGTACTAGCAATGCCGCTAACCACTGGGCTACCGCGTTAACATTGTTGAACAATTTAGCGCAATGGTTGTGCTACGCCAAGGTTCCAGGCTCGATCCCAGTGGGACCTACTTATTTTCTTTTGTTCTTTTTCTGTGTTTTCTTTTTTTATACTTACATTGCACATGCCGTGTCCCGCAGAATGGACAGTGCACAGTTCGATATGGGGCTCCACTGCTGGGACGTTCCAGAACCCATGTTCGATAGCCGCCGCCGCTACTTCGGGGACGCAACGCTCTCCGTCGATGGTGGTCACTCGGAGCTCAGAGTCTGTTCAATATGTGGTTCTTTTGTCGGTACGTTCCAAGAACCTTTAGCAGCTACTTCGGGGACGCAACGAAACACTTTCAGACCTGTTTCTTTCAGTATTTGTTGACCTATTTGGAGCAATGGTTGTGAGATGCATAGGTTCCAGGCTCGATCCCTGTCGGGGCCGCTTCTTTTCTTTTGTTTTCTTTCTGTACTTTTTTTTATACTCACATTCACATTGCACATGCCGTGCCCCGCAGAATGGACGGTACACAGTTCGATATGGGGTTCCACTGCTGGGACGTTCCAGAACCCGTGTTCGATAGCCGCTGCCGCAACGCTCTTAGATCAGTTTCAGTATTTGTCGCACGATTCGGCGCAATGCTTGTGCAACGCCGAGGTTCCAGGCTCGATCCCGATCGGGCCCGATTCTTTTTTCTTTTTTTACTTTCTCTTTTTTTATACTTACATTGCACATGCAGTGCCCTGCAGAATGGACGGTACACAGTTCGATATGGGGCTCCACTGCTGGGACGTTCCAGAACCCGTGTTCAATTGCTGCCGCCGCTACTTCGGGGACGCAACGCTCGTGTGCGTCAGAATGGCTGGTTGTCTGTGGCGTTGGTTTATGAGAGATGATTCAAAAATTGCTACATAATTGCTTATATTTGCTACATATAATAAATAATTGCTACATAGGATGGATTTTTAGAAATAGAATTTATTTTTTGACCAGCCATCCTGACGTTTGGTTGGCTGGTCTCCTCCTAGTTTATTGTCAAGCATGCAGAGTTTCCCGAAATGTCTTGCGTCAATATTTGCTACATATTTACTTCAACTACCCTAATTAGTTGACACTTCAAACATATGTTAAATAAAGGATGTAGCAATTATTTAAATTATCCCTAGGAAAAGTACCTGATAAAATAATGTAGGCAAATAGTCTGTTGCAGTGCGTATTTACTCAATGGTAGGCGTTTTAAATTGTTAAATAGCATGAGATAACTTATTCGTAGTTATGTGAAAAGTAAGCACAATATCGTAAATAAAAACAAAATCTAGGTCGTTCAGAACTTGGACCAATATATCAGAACGACTAAACCGACACCTAATAAATACACAACTAAGTATTTGCTTTTATTATTTTATCAGGCACATTTCCTTGGGATAATTTAAATAATTGCTACATCCTTTAATTAACATATGTTTGAAGTTTCAACTAATTAAGGTAGATGAAGTAAATATGTAGCAATTATTGACGCAAGACATTTCGGGTAAATCTGCATGCTTGACAATAAACTAGGAGGAGACCAGCCAACCAAACGTCAGGATGGCTGGTCAAAAAATAAATTCTATTTCTAAAAATCTATCTTATGTAGCAATTATTTATTATATGTAGCAAATATAAGCAATTATGTAGCAATTTTTGAATCATCTCTCATAAACCAACGCCACAGACAACCAGCCATTCTGTCGCACACCAACGCTCTCCGTCGATGGTGGTCACTCGCAGCTTAAATCAGTTCAATATGTGGTTCTATTGCCGGTACGTTCCAAGAACCATTAGCATCCACTTCGGATGGGCATCTGTCTTAGACCAGTTTCAGTCTTTGTCACCCGATCCGGCGCAACGCTTGTGCGATGCGAAGGTTCCAGGCTCGATCCCGATCGGGCCCGATTCTTTTTCTTTTTTTACTTTCTCTTTTTTTCTACTTACATTGCACATGCCGTGCCCCGCAGAATGGACGGTACACAGTTCGATATGGGGCTCCACTGCTGGGACGTTCCAGAACCCGTGTTCGATAGCCGCCGCCGCTACTTCGGGGACGCAACGCTCTCCGTCGATGGTAGTCACTCGAAGCTCAGAGTCAGTTCAATATGTGGTTCTACTGCCGGTACTTTTCAAGAACCTTTAGCAGCCACTTCGGGGACGCATCTGTCTTAGACCAGTTTCAGTATTTGCCGCCCGATGCTTGTGCCAGCTTGTGCAATGCGGAGGTTCCAGGCTCGATCCCGGTCAGGCCCGTTTCTTTTTGTCTTTTTTTGGGGGTTTATTTTTTCGGTTTCTTTATATTTACATTGCACATGCCGTGTCCCGCAGAATGGACGGTACACAGTTCGATATGGGGCTCCACTGCTGGGACGTTCCAGAACCCGTGTTCGATAGCCGCCGCCGCTACTTTGGGGACGCAACGCTCTCTCAAACCTGTTTCTTTCAGTATTTGCTGACCAATGTAGCGTAAGCTTGTGCGACACGAAGGTTCCAGGCTCGATTCCAGTCGGGCATGATTTCGTTTTGTCTTTTTTTTTCTTCTTTTTTTATAGGTACTTACATTGCACATGCCATGTCCTGCAGAATGGACGGTACACAGTTCGATATGGGGCTCCACTGCTGGGACGTTCCAGAAGCCGTGTTCAATAGCAGCCGCCGCTACTTCGGGGACGTTACGGCCTTAGACCAGTTTCTTTCAGTATTTGTCGACCAATGTGGCACAGTGCTTGTGCGACGCGAAGGTTCCAGGCTCGATCCCGGTCGGGCCAGTTCTCTTTTTATTTTTGGGTTTCTTTTTTGTGTTTGTTTTTTTATACTTACATTGCACATGCCGTGCCCCGCAGAATGGACGGTACACAGTTCGATATGGGGCTCCACTGCTGGGACGTTCCAGAAACCGTGTTCGATAGCGGCTGCCGCTACTTCGGGGACACAACTGTCTCAGACCAGTTTCAGTATTTTTTGCCCAATGTGGCACAGTGTTAGTGCGATGCGTAGGTTCCAGGCTCGATCCCGGTCGGGCCAGTTTTTTTTTGTCTTTTTTAAATTTTTTTTTTACACTTACGTTGCACATGCCGTGTCCTGCCGAATGGACGGTACACAGTTCAATATGGGGCTCCACTGCTGGGACGTTCCAGAACCCGTGTTCAATGGACGCCGCCGCTACTTCGGGGACGCAACAGTCGTAGACTTGTTTCAGTATATGGTTCCAGGCTCAATCCCGGTCAGGCCCGTTTTTTTGTTTCTTTTTTTATACTTAACTTACATTGCACATGCCGTGCCCCGCAGAATGGATGGTACACAGTTCGATTTGGGGTTCCACTGCTGGGACGTTCCAGAAGCCGTGTTCGATAGCCGCCGCCGCTACTTCGGGGACGCAACGCTCTCCATCGATGGTAGTCACTCGGAGCTCTGAGTCAGTTCAATGTTATGGTTCTACTGCCGGTACCATTAGCAGCCACTTTGGGGGTGCAACGCTCTAAGACCAGTTTTAGTATTTATCGTCCGATTTGGCGCCATGATTGTGCGACGCGAAGGTTTCAGGCTCGATCCCGTTCGGGCCCGTTTTACTTTTTCGTTTTTTTTTTTTTGTGTTTTGTTTTTATACTTACATTGCACATGCCGTGTCCCGCACAGTTCGATATGGGGTTCCACTGCTAGCACGTTCCAGAATCCGTGTTCAATAGCCGCCGCCGCCACTTCGGGGACGCAACTGTCTCAGACCTGTTTCTTTCAGTATTTTGGTTGTGCAATGCAAAGGTTCCAGGATCGATCCCGATCGAGTCCGTTTTCTTTTGTCTTTTTTTTTGGGGATTTCTTTTTTCAGTTTGTTTATACTTACGTTGCACATGCCGTGTCCCGCAGAATGGACGGTACACAGTTCGATATGGGGCTCCACTGCTGGGACGTTCCAGAACCCGTGTTCAATGGCCGCCGCCGCTACTTCGGGGACGCAACTGTCTTAGACCAGTTTCAGTATTCGTCGACCAATGTGGAGCAGAGATTGTGCGACGAGAAGGTTCCAGGCGGGCCAGTTCTTTTGTGTCTTTTTTTATTTTTATTTTTTTTACACTTACATTGCACATGCCGTGTCCCGCAGAATGGACGGTACACAGTTCGATATGGGGCTCCACTGCTGGGACGTTCCAGAACCCGTGTTCGATAGCCGCCGCCGCTACTTCGGGGACGCAACGCTCTCAGACCTGTTTCTTTCAGTATTTGCGGACCTATTTGGAGCAATGCTTGTGCGACGCGAAGGTTCCAGGCTCGATCCCGATCGGGCCCGTTCTTTTTTGTTTTATTTTTCTATCTTTTTTTTATACTTACATTGCACATGCCGTGTCCCGCAGAATGGACGGTACACAGTTCGATATGGGGCTCCACTGCTGGGACGTTCCAGAACCCGTGTTCAATTGCCGCCGCCGCTACTTCGGGGACACAACGCTCTCCGTCGATGGTGGTCACTCGGAGCTCGAGAAGGGACGCGGCTAGGACTCCGCCTTGCTGTGGAGAAAAAAAATATATCATACCCATGCTCTTTATTTCAAAATATTAATACCTATTACATGTCAAAAATTATTTGTTGTTAAAGGCAAAGCACATTCGACACCCCCTAGTTAAGTCGTAACTCAAGTTACAGCAAAAATGAGTCAATAGCATCTTCTTACTCCTCTCTTGACAGCCGATGTGGCGGAAAGGTTCCTGATTCAATTCCCGGTGGGGTCTCTCACAAAGTTGATATTTATCACTTTGTGAATTTGTTCCCAGTCTGGTTAGGACATTGCAGGCTGAACCACCTGATTGTGCGCAAGTAAGATGGTTCCGTGCTTCGGATGGGCACGTTAAGCCGTCGGTCCCGGTTGCTGTCTATGATGGCGGTCGTTACAAAACCATGTCAGAGGCCTGCTACTTGCAGTAGGCGGTAGAAAAACTCTGACACCAGGGTTCATTGGGTCGTTGGATAACATGGTGTCCCACACGAAAAAGAAAGACTCCTCTGATTTATTTTGTAAGTTGGAGGTGGGAATGCATGAATAAGTGTTTGTAAGAACCTAAATGCGAGTGAGAAAGCGAGACCTTCGGTCGCCATTTATAATACCATTCTTTATTGAACCAGGTAGTCTGAAACTATTATACGTTCCACAATTCGTCCAAACCCAGCAGCGCGGGCGGTCACGTCAGCGCCAACAAAGTTGTAGCTCGGTATGACCGGCACCACGAACTTCTAGTATGGGTTTGACAGCCTGTCAAATATGACCCATTTACTTAGGTAAGCTACGTACCACAATGCGTCCAAACCCAGCAGCGCGGGCGGTCACGTCAGCGCCAACAAAGTTGTAGCTCGGTATGACGGCACCACGAGCTTCTAGTATGGGTTTGACAGCCTGTCAAATATGACCCATTTACTTAGGTAAGCTACGTACCACAATGCGTCCAAACCCAGCAGCGCGGGCGTCAACGTCAGCGCCAACAAAGTTGTAGCTCGTTATGACGGCCACGATCTTCTGATATGGGTTTGACAGCCTGTCAAATATGGTCCATTTACTTAGGTAAGCTACGTACCACAATGCGTCCAAACCCAGCAGCGCGGGCGTCAACGTCAGCGCCAACAAAGTTGTAGCTCGTTATGACGGGCACGAGCTTCTGATATGGGTTTGACAGCCTGTCAAATATGACCCAATTTCTTAGGTAAGCTACGTACCACAATTCGTCCAAACCCAGCAGCGCGGGCGGTCACGTCAGCGCCAACGAAGTTGTAGCTCGGTATGACGGCATGAGCTTTGATATGGGTTTGTTTGACAGCCTGTCAAATATGGCCTATTTACTTAGGCTACGTACCACAATGCGGCCAAACCCAGCAGCGCGGGCGGTCACGTCAGCGCCAACAAAGTTGTAGCTCGGTATACAGGCACCACCAGCTCGGAGAAGATTATGTTGCTTGAGGTTACCAGGATACCTAGTAATGAACAAATAAAAAATTGTTATTTGTACAAGAGAGCAAAGTTTATTTTTGCTACAAGTACGTAATTTGAATCCCGAGATGGCGTAGGATAGGTCCTAAAATTAAATCACTAGCGTAACGAGTGAGTCATGAGTAGTAATCCTGAGCTCAGTGAGGGATTCAAAAGCACGAATTGTAAATGATTTTGCTCTCGTGTAGTACCCAACTTTTCACCTCGACCAGTGAGAAAATACAAAAGCGAGCGTTCACCTTTTTTTGTATAGGTATATGACACTTTGTATACTTTGTGTCAATGTCAAATAAAAAGGTAGGAATACAAAACGCGATCAATCATACATAACAATCGAATAACAACCTATAATTTGTTTTGTCTTTAATGAGATGATCGAAATTCAAATCGCTTAGCAAAATGAATTATGCACACTAGATTTACAAAATATTGTAGCGCCCTACCAGGGTTCATGTATGTAACAATTATGTTATCTACTGAATAAAATTTAATTTAAACCCATGAAACAAAAAATAACTGATTATCGTTTACGCGGGGTTCTTTTCAAGCTGGAGACGCAAAAATACATACCGATATCGTTCTTGATGGTTTGCGAGACGTAGTTCTGGTGAGTGACATTGCGGGCGACGGAATAGGTCTGGCCTCCAAAGTTCCAACGGTTCGTGCCTACGGTCACACGGAGAGTGCTGAAATAAGATGACAAAAAGGGATGTCTAAAGATAGCCAAAGATTCGACCAATGTAGGTATGCCATCGTTTTAGAATAATCAGAGACATCCTACGTGGTGTGGTTTCTAACTGGGGTTGGATGTGACAGAGAGAGGCTTAAAGGTCGGAACATGAAAAGAAAATAGGAACTCCCATACAAATCGATTCAGTCGGCTGGTAGTTTTTTAAGGGAGCTATGAACTTTTCACATTTCGGGCTATTTTTCTTAGATGAAAGTTGTTCAGTTCCATGAACTGAAGTCCAACAATTTCGTACGCGACCTTCTCTAGGCTACAGACGCGACGGTGGAAGGCCAGGTAGCACGTCATTCAAATACCTACGACGCGCAGCGCAGATTCACGCGTGAGCGTGTCCTTTCCCCGCTACATACACCTCCCGCTACCCGCTGACATCTTGAATACCTCGCCTCCCTACAGTCTCACTCCTAGGGAAGGTCGCGCACGAACTCGTCGTATCGGTGCATCGCTTTAAATAATTTCAGTTAATATTTCTACTCGTTATAAAAGGCGGCCTTATAAGTTGCTGAAAGCAACTGAATGGCAAAAACGGGAGATCGTTCCTTATGTCAAGCAGTGGACTATTAATAGACTGTGAGGTATTTACCTGGTCAGGGCTCCCCAGTTGTAAACAGCGTCGATGCAGTGAGCGGCGGTCAGCACAGTCCGCTGGCTCAAAATCGACCCTCCGCAAACGAAATTTCTGACAAGGGCACCTGCATAAATTAAAAAACAATTTAACTACGCACTAAATAAATTTAAGCTGATGTGTATTGCAAACTGTCACTATATGTAGTGCTCCACAGTCTTCTGAATGACTCAAACTTTTATCAAACACAGAGAGTGGTAAATGGCCGATTTTTACATCCGTTTACGCTCTGTCTACCCCGCAAAGGATATAGGCGTGATGTATGTATTTAAGTATTTATTTAAGAACATTTATACAACCATTACAGGAATTCCCAATGCGATTGCATAAGATACACTATATTAATATAGACATTATAAAGTACTAACAAATGAGATCCAATAGTTATAAAATGCGGCCTCCTATCGAGAACCCCCTTGACCCTTTGCTTGCTTACATTGTAAGATTGACCAAAGATTGACAGTTCTTGGTTTGAGTGGGGCTACCCCCATATAAAAAGGTACTCTGTGGGGGCTACTTTTACCTTGGGCCAAAGCCACCATGTAGGGCACGCTGCCTTCAGGCGCTGGAGTTCCATCCACAATACGCGCCGTGGGGTCAGTGTGTGTAGAACAACCCTTCCACGAACCGGCGGTTTTATAAACTGACACCAGGGTTCCTTGGGTCATTCGGCGATTCCATATCCCATAAGACTAGATTGCCATGTAGGACGCTACCTTCAACCTTTAGCGTAGTGGTAGAACAACTCTGCTTGACTGTTTTGACTTCGACTTAAACAGTCACAACAGACGACTGCTGGATATGGGCCTCCTATTGGGGTTGGGGAGTTTTGCAATACCCACTACCTGATTTATAGAAGGGGACCCGAAATGGCAACTTTATGGTTGACATCTTGCTCAAAATGTCATGTAGGTAATATTAAAAACTTAATTGTAATTTAGTGAACCTCGACTTTGAATCCTTTAAAAGTTAAAATAATTTATTTATCCAATAAAATATTGTAAACCATAATACTCAACGCGTCGGGGGCCGCTAAGTAAACAATATAGGTAAAAGTTTCAATAAAATCGTAAGACGTACTTGTATGAATGAAATGACATTTGCAACTTATATGTTTATTATGCTTTGTAAACTTCTTACATTATATTGTTTACTTAGCGGCCCTGACGCGTTGGAGTATTATAGTTTATAATATTTTATGGATAAATAAATTATTTTAACTTTTAAAGGATTCAAAGTCGGGGTTCCTTTAAATTTTTAATTTAAGTTTTATTTGAAGCTTTTAAATTAATATTTTGTTTCTGACTTTAAACAACATACAGCATGATTTTTAAGCGCTTACTATTTCTCACTAGCATTTTAAACGGCGGTTCTACCTATTTTAATTGAGTTTTTTGAATTCAGAATAACCTGATGTATAAGTACGTCAACTTAGTTTTAAATACGACAAGCACGGAAAGCGAAACACAAAGAAAGATTTTTGCAAATTTTTACGATATTTACTAAAAATTATCTGGATTATTCAGTAGATTACTTTATAAAGTATCTTTTCCTACATTGCCAAAAAAAAAGCAAGCAGGGCGAAGAAACCAACGTTGAGCAGAAGCAGGACAAAAAAGTCTTCGAGCAAAGTGAGCAAATTTGGTAGTTTTGAACTACTTCAAATAGATGTTTCCTTTTAAGTGATGACATTTGGGGCTTGTAACATTTCCAAAACAGACGTTCGCTTTTTCTGTGATGAATGCAACGACACGTCTTCTTCTGTGAGGGGCAAGTCCCTCAACCCCTGGTAATGACACTTGGTGCTTGTAGAATCCTGCAACAGACGTTTGACGTCTTCTTCTGTGAGGGCAAGCCCCCTCCTACAGTAATGACACTTAGTGCTTGTAAGAATCCCGCAACGACGTTTGTCGTCTGTCTGTGGGCGCCCCTCAACCCCGGTAATGACACTTGGTGCTTATAAGAATCCTGCAACAGACGTTTGACGTCTGTCTGTGAGGGGCAAGCCCCTCAACCCCGGTAATGACACTTGGTGCTTGTAAGAATCCTGCAACAGACGTTTGACGTCTTCTTCTGTGAGGGGGGCAAGCCCCCTCAACCCCACGGTAATGACACTTAGTGCTTGTAAGAATCCCGCAACAGACGTTTGTCGTCTGTCTATAGGCAAGCCCCTCAACCCCGGTAATGACACTTAGTGCTTGTAAGAATCCCGCAACAGACGTTTGTCGTCTTCGTCCAGGAGGCAAGCCCCTCAACCCCGGTAATGACACTTGGTGCTTATAAGAATCCTGCAACAGACGTTTGACGTCTTCGTCAGGAGGGCAAGCCCCTCAACCCCGGTAATGACACTTTGCTTGTAAGAATCCTGCAACAGACGTTTGACGTCTTCGTCTGTGAGGAGCAAGTCCTCAACCCCGGTAATGACACTTGGTGCTTGTAAGAATCCTGCAACAGACGTTTGACGTCTTCGTTCGTGAGGGGCAAGCCCTCTCAACCCCGGTAATGACACTTAGTGCTTGTAAGAATCCTGCAACAGACCATCTTCTGAGGGGTAAGCCAAGCAATTACTCTAGATGATCGCGAGCGAAGCGAGCAAATTTTACAATATTTTTCAAAATAGATCTGGATTATTAAGTACATATTTTGTTTGTAAAGTCTCTTTTCCTACACTGGCAATAATAGGTAAACTGTGAATAAAGCTAGGTTAAGCAGTCCTGAGCAAAGCGAGCCAAATTGAGTACGGGTTTTAAATAAATTTTCTACATACCTATATAAGCAAGGAACTCATTCACCCAGGATAAAGCACAGGTACATGTACTCATAGGTACATACAGAAGTATTACATATAACTTTTGTAATATTAACAACTTAGTAAATACCTACATGTTATACTTACGCAAAGGTTTTAAGTAAAAGATCTTTATCTACCTATTTCCTAAAGTCAAATAAATATGAGAGAGATCAATGAGCGTATCATTGAAATCATATTTTAAAAAAGTTACGACCTCCATAATGTCATGCATGACTTGAAAGATATGACAACTCTGAGTCAAATTAGCTCAAACACGGGGATATAGTGCGTAGTGTGATTCCTAGTCTACCTTCCGTCTCCATCATCAGATTTTCATGAAATATGGCTAAGAACCATCCTGACCATATAAGCTTTTATATAAACAAAACTGCATTGAAATCGGTTCAGTCGTTTCGGAGATACGTTGCCTCAAAGAATCGTAGACACACAGACATACAGACGCGTGAAACTTATAACACCCCTCCGGTTGGTTCGTCGGGGGTTAAAAAGACTCCAACGACAATGTTTCCATTTTGTCCCTTTCTTCTATGTATCAGGTTATAATCGCTGCTTGACTGGTACGCCTCATTTCAAGATTTTCCATGGATATGCTGCATTTTGGTCTTATAATTACCTTGGGACAAAGCCACCATGTAGGGCACGCTGCCTTCAGGCGCTGGTGATCCACCCACGATACGAGCGGTAGGATCGGTGTGGTAGAACAACTCGTTATCCACGAAACCATTCTGTGGGAGTGGGTCCGCTGCAACATTACAGTTTTGTTTTAATCTATTTGCATTTTAATGCACTCATAGAGCTATATTATTCTCATAAATGAAAATAAGAAATTGTCATGCAATGACCGAAGTCGAACCCGGGCTGTATGGGTCAACGCCCTACCGCTCTGCCACTAGGCTATCGATGCACCAATCAATGGATACCAAATTCATTGATCGGCATGACATATTTTTCATTTGCATATTTTCATTTATGACTTTTATAAATAGTCATGCAAATAATTAGATCTCTGAGTACCACATACAAAACGTTAAGATGTGATACCTATTTCAAGGGTTGAACCAGCCCATGAAACTAAACAACTTTCCCTTTTACCCCTCTCATTCAAATTGACTTGGTTTTAATATTTTTTTCATATTTCGGCCTATGCTCGCAGTTGTTCAGTTTCATGGACCGGTTCACCCTTTAAAATATTTTCAGCAATTTCTTAAATATAATATACATTTCAACAATCTAAAAGCACAATATATAATTTTAGCTTACCATTTAAGCACCCAGCAAGGGCTATGAGCAGGAACCCAATTTTAACTCCCATTTTGGTGTTTAGTCTAAGACTAGTTTGTTATCTTGTTAAATCGTATTTAAATACTCAGAGATTTTACCCGAATTTTGATAAAATGTAAATATTTGAAGTACTAGCTAGAGAATTACAATTATTATCATATCACAGATTAATTGATCAGACACAATTAATAATAGATTTGATTATTTATACGAAATTTTGATAGCGTCTATGAACTATCTATACTGGGTGTAAGCAAGGAATGGTGTAAGGGACGGTATACAAAAAAATTGCAGGCGTTAAAAGACCATAAATCTGAACAACATTCCCTATCTATCTATAGAGATCATGATTATTATCGCCCGCAAATTCAACCACCCATATAAGAGATCGACTAAAACTGTTTTTTAATACAAATACCTACTTAGAAAAACTAGAATAAGTTGAACTCTTGTTTGGATAGGTAGATGTGCTGGTGATAGTGCAACTTCCCTTACATCTTGTATTGTCCCTTACAGCTAATCTAATCAGCAGACGTAGGGTTTACCCAAACTTCATATAATTCAGTCATGATTGATTAAGAATGATAATTATTCAATACAATAAACATAAAAAGAATACATTTTGATTTTTGATAATAATCAATCACGTGTTTCACAAAGATAAATAAACAAGTCATAGTCATAGTAGTTATAAGTATTATCAACACTGACCTCTAAGAACCCATGGTCACATTAGGAACAAAAATCAAGGTACGCCTCACTGATTATTTTAAAGTTATGTCTTCATGTGCTGATGCTATTTAAAATAGTAGTTTATGCAACTGCCTAATAATGAGAGGCTTTAGGATGAGAGTGTCTGTGTCAAACTATTATCACACGAGGCGCAGCCGAGTGTGATAATAGTTTGACACGAGCATTCTAAAGCCTAATTATTTGCAGTTGCATACACTATTTTATCTACACTCTACAAGAAAAACTATGAAAAATAATTCAAACCTCCGCACTGCACTATGGCGATTGCAAGCCTATCTACTAACCACCAACTGAACGACTTTTGTACATAAGTAACTTTTAACTAAACGTTAAAATGGAGGCTCGTAAAAACTGAACAACTTTTAAAATTAAATAGCATTTATCGGTGAATTTTAATTCGAAAAATGATTTGAAGCAAAGATTTAATTAATAAATGGGCGTTTTTCAAAAAAGATGTACATAGCAAATTTGGCGTGTCCCACATGTTCAAATTAACTTTCTTAGTTTCGTATTGAATTGACACTTAAAAGTTTTGCTTTTTTTGTTAAGAAATTAGAAATTAATTAAGATTTGATCATTAAATATTATACATTTATCATCAATTAAGAAAAAACGATAAATAAATACAGCGGAAGGAGGTAAAAATGTCGTGTCCCACCTTCATATTGGCAACTTTCAACCTTAATATTTCGACTTGGTAATACTGATCGGCATACAATTTTAGGGTCTGTGTCTGCATGGTGGAGTAATAAAACGAATTGTGAACTCAAATGCTATCGTAATAGAATTAAAAATCGCTTAAAATACTATATTTTTATTGTCACAAGAAAATGTAGATACCGGAATTCCGGTTTTTGTCACAGTAGCGTTTCACCACTTCAGACTTAAATCCTACCAGTGAATAGTCAGTTTTTGTAATTGGCAACATCACTATTGTCTTTGGGTGGCGCCATTTTGTAAATCAAAAGTCAGTGTCAAAAATATCGCCGATGTAACAGGTCGCGTCACGTTGGGTGCAAAATTTGCGTTCCAGATAGACACGGGATTTTATGGGGTAAGTAGCAATTTGCCGCATTAATAATTGTTTAAACGTTATTAAGAATATTATAAAATTTCGTGAAATGGCATGGTTTAAGCTGTTAATTGATCAGAAAAGGTATATTTTATATTTTAAACTGCCGTTGGTATGAATTCGTCACATCCGAATCGTCACGTAATGTACAGTCGGAACTTTTTCGTGACGCACAGGAATTGTTAAGCTTAGGTTACATAGTTACCCGATACATAATTTAAAACACTTCATGTCATAATGTTCGGATTACAAATTCGAAAACAGTTGCCTAAAGATCTACTTTATCCATGTGCTTGTCTTGTTACAGGGTGTCAAAAAGGTCAGGGTCAGAGTGTACTTTTCGGGGCGCTGTTTGGGAGTTGGAGTATAGAAAAAAACTTTGAAGAAGAGTTTTCTTTTTTTATATATTTTTATCGTATAAAGGGGCTTAAAACAAGCACTTTTTGATCTAAGCAATTTTGAGCTAAGATCTACCTAGGCCGAGATATATGCCCTTAAAGGTCTAGTTATAAATTATTGTAATAAGCTGTATTAATTTAAGTCGAGTGTAAGCCTTGCCTTACTTTTTCTTGTTAGTCATTTCGTATTCCGGTTAGTCACTGTCCCATATTTTTTGGTTTACAAAATTTAGATTTATGGAGAGATTCTTGATTTGATTAATTTAATTTCCTTATTTTTTGTTTATTAAAGATTAAAATTATTTTGTTTAAAATCTCTGTGCCTTAAACAACAAGAGAAAGTATTATTTTACGTAAGTTTTTAAGGTCTAAAATTCCTACCGTGACGATCTCGATATAAATTAGTGCACTATGCGGTAATTATAGCTATAAAATAAGATTTTACGCTTTTTTTTAATGCTTAAGAAGGTAATTTTAATAATAAATAAAGCCAAACTATTCCATTTGTCGTAGTTTTATTTTAATTAAATATTTTCTATTGTGACGAATCGGATAGCAAGGTTGTGCACCCTAACAGAAAAACGTGTTTATTAGAGATATTTCTTTATATTTTTATATGATTTTTGAACATAACCTGGGAAATATTATAAATAATCGAAATTTATCAAAATTTTCTTTAAAATACAACATATTCCGGTGACTGTTCCGGTGCGTCACTTGTACATCTTTTTTGAAAAACGCCCAAATAAGTCCTCACAATTTCAAGTGTCGTCCCGCCGCGGGTGACACTTGTTTTTTTTTCATTCGACTTACTGATGGCCAGTGTCAAATTGGAACAGATTACAATTTGGTACGCGGGTCAATTCGTTTAATTTTTTTCAAATACTAGAAATCGAGTTACTTTATGTAGCTGCCAGTAGTATGAAAGTTTTTTTAAAGGCTGTATATTCGTAATGCAGTTCATTACGTTCGTACTTTCGATTCTGTAAAACGAATATTACGAACTGAGTGTAGATAAAATACTTTAATATCATTAGCTATGTAATAGGTTGTAAGGGACGGTGTACCAAAAACTTTGCAGACATGATCGGACCATGAAAGTAAACAACTTTCCCCTAGAAACCTAATTGAAAAACCGACGCCAGAGTCAACTGATTGAGAGTTTTGCCTGGTAGGTCGAAATTTTTTGTTCCATTTCATGGTTTGATCACGCCTGCTAAGTTTTCGGTACACTGTGCCTTACACAGGGTATTATTATTAGATTTTCTATGATCATTCTACAGGATTCAAAACTTAGCTCATAAAATCAAATGAAGTATAAATGCTAAATATTTATTACAAGAACTTTAACAATACAAATCAGACCTTATAATATTTATTTATTATAGAGATTACATTACAAGCGCAAGTTTCTAGCGCTTTACAATGTGTGACAAAAAGAGGGGTAGACTTACTAAAATTTACGAATAAAACTAAAAATCTTTAAAAAAATATAACTAATCATATTGAAATATGGCGTATCCAACATATCTGCTACAAATTCCTCACGCAATGATCTGGAAAAAAGACGCCAGCTGATCATGTATGTCTTAGAATGGCATCACCCCCTTTTTAGTTGACCTTCTGACCCTATGGGCTACTTTCGTCATATACCCCTTTCTATGACATTTTGTCTTTTTAAATTAAATACTATGAATAGGTAGGTAAGCTACTTACATACATAAACATAAGATAACATAAGCAAAGCAGGTACCTATCGATAAATTGCCAAACAAAATATCAAATATTATTTTATTACCAAAGAAAAAATATAGGATCAAAAACAATATAGTTCAAGTTTAAAATATTGAAATTTTTGCTTGACATTTTGTCATAGGCACGATTTTATTGTATACTTTCATCGTAAGAAATAATGAATTCTTAGTCAGAAATATAACTAACAACATTTAAAAGATATTATTGTAACAATAGTATTTACAGATGTTATCATATTTATATTAAATTATAATCATACCTAATTATCTTAGAAAAGTAACTATTTCTTGTAGGAAGGGAATATTTTAATGCTTGCTACATATACCTACTTATTTCGTTCAGATGATAAGTTTTTATTAATGCGTTTTTCATAAATGCTTACACAAAACGCAAATATTTTGGTAATTTCTTTAACTAAAGTGCTGAAAGATACCTACTAGATTGAAATTAATTCAAAAACAAACTAATATTGTTCAGTGGTTTTGACTAGGAGCTAAAATATTTGGCTTATAAATTGACTTATGAAAAAAAAACTAACTTATAAAGATATATTAAATACAATTAATTTTGTCATCCACGAATGGTGATAACAATTTCACAAATTAAAAGTGTGTCGTCAAAAATAACATCCTTTTAGTCAAAGTGAGAACTGACGACAAGAAACGATTAATAAAAATAAATACAAAATAGGCAAAGTGAAACAAATTGAATAATAAAACAAATAATATACTAGGTCTTAATCCGACAGGTCACTTTCTAAGCCAATTCTTAGCTGTAAAATTTATGATGGAACTGTTACAGAGTTCAATTTCAATAGACTGGGAAACTAATGGCATAGCTCTCGATCGTGCCTTTTTTCTGTGATTGCTTGAAAGTGTGTTCAAGCTTCTGTGACTTCTTATTGGCGCTGCAAAAAGCTTCTAGTTTTCCCGCCCATAACAAAAAAGAAACAAAAAGTAGCTGTAGATAGTTTCTGTCTTTTCTTTTGCTGAAAACTAAAAATTAACCACGGAAGTGTCCTGCTAGAATCAAAAGCTTAATAAATACATATAACACAACTTAAACATAAAAGCGAAATCATGTCTTCAAAAATACAAATCAACATACTTACACGTCTTTTAGGGTGAAAAAGTTTTCGAATAACAATACTATCCAGTCTTTGTGACCACATACCACAGCTTCTAATTGATCGATTTTTGGAGAAACACGCCGCAAGATGGCGTTATACGCCGCCATATTGGATTTCCTGTCAAACATTGACAGTCATTCCAAATATAGTACCGTCATTTGAATAAGCCATATTTGACAGCTGTCGAAATCATGACAATGCTATGACATAAGGTCTATTTTTCTTTGTTGACTGACATGTTGCTTAGTATGGGTTTGACAGCTGTCAATTATGGCCTATTCGAATGACCGTACTACAAGTCTATAGCGGCGTAGAGCGCCATACATCGTTTAGTTTCGCCAAAAATCGCCCATTACAGCTCACTCCGTTTGTATTATCTTAATATGCCGAAGCTATTTTTGAATTAGTGCCCTGTGAATATCTACAACGCCTTGCAGTGCGCTCGCCACTCTGCCTGCCTAGCGTGGTATGGCAATTACCTCCCAGTTGAGGGAGGCCCATGACTAGCAGGGGATTGTTGTAGCTGTAGAAGAAGTAAAGTACCAATTCGAAAATGAATATTAGAAATCGAAATAAAACGTCAGCGGCCGGGACTTGAACGCGGAATGCCGCTCCATTGCTCTGCCGACTAAGCTCCCAGAGTCACGACTGCTGCCGCGAAATATTCGACCGTAAAAAAAAACTGATTAAGGTATAATAATATCAGCGTCACATCGACCAACCCATCAACTTTACAACTTTACCAATTTCACTTACTTGTTTTCTCTCCACAGCCAATTCAATTTTCAATAGGTTCGATAGGATTATTTACAAACAATAAATAGCATAAATATTTACACCTATCTTAAACAATTTTCAAATTCTCGCCATTATAGCAAATGCCTTCCAAATCTGTTCCACTCCGCTTTGTCTTCATCCATTTAGTGAAGCAATCTCCTCACCTGAAAATATTGATGACAAAATTTGTATTCGAGATTTCTATTTCGGTTTATTATACAACAGCCTTTAAATTTGTAATTGTAATAACTAAACTAACTAATTACGTGCGCCGAGATAGTTACACTCACTATATGCCGGCGTAGCCGGCCTTGGGACACTTGCGCCGAGATAGTTGCACCCACTATATGCCGGCGTAGCCGGCCTGGGACACTTGCCGGCTTGGGGTTCTGCGCCGAGATAGTTGCACCCACTATAGGCCGGCGTAGCCGGCCTTGGGACACTTGCGCCGAGATAGTTGCACCCACTATATGCCGGCGTAGCCGGCCTTGGGACACTTGCGCCGAGATAGTTGCACCCACTATATGCCGGCGTAGCCGGCCTTGGGACACTTGCGCCGAGATAGTTACACCCACTATATGCCAGCGTAGCCGGCCTTGGGACACTTGCGCCGAGATAGTTGCACCCACTATATGCCGGCGTAGCCGGCCTTGGGACACTTGCGCCGAGTTAGTTACACCCACTATATGCCGGCGTAGCCGGCCTTGGGACACTTGATAGTTACATACACGATATGAAATAAGTTACCGTGTTCACTGCAGGTTGCCGATGTCCTCCTCGAAGAGCCGCTTGCCGCCGGCGAGCGACTTGTTCTCGTCGTGGCCGAACTTGTTCATGTACGCCTCGAGGCGGATGAGCCACTGCGCCCAGTGCTCTCGCAGCTTGTCGGTCGTCAGGTGGTAGTAGTCGGCCTTTGACCCGTCGGTGTACGCTGTGGAAAAATAATTATTGTTTTGTTAGTTTCTTATGTCGTAGGTGTTCGATAAATATTTTTGGAAAACTTTTCACCGTAGACAGGATTTGAACCTGCTACTTTCGGGATCTGTACCTACTACCAACTAGACTACCTCGACTCATTCTTACCCTGGGCATTATGGAAATAAACCTTGGCCACTAAATTTAATATTCTAAGGTTAATTTCATACCTATGACGAGCAGCGCGTCGCGCACGTTGAAGTGTTTGTAGTTGAGGTCGTTGCACACCGCGCCGAAGTACGCGGCCAGCTGCACGGGATTGTCGTAAGTGTTCGCCAGAGATTTGCGCGGCTTGTCGGATTTCTTCCATTCAATGAGACAGGGTTTGTCTCTGGAAATGTAACAGACAAAAAAAATATTAAAATATGTCTTTTCATTTTGGTTCCCTTGCTATAATTTACCATAATATTGACATTATATGATGGTTTTAATTGTTACTGAAACTTTTATACAACAGTCCACTACTGGACATATATTATTTCCCTCGATTGGGAGGTATTTGCCATTCTTAGCATGCTTGAAAGGCAGATTGGCAAGCACAGTGCAAGACTGCATTTAATTCCTTAGTCGCTTTTTACGACAACCACACACAGATATGGAATGGTGCTATTATTATAAGCCGGCACCTCATGGCCTTGTGGTGTCGGCTTAGAATAACACCACTCCATATCTTTCCCGTGGATGTCGTACGAAGCGATTGAAGGATTTGAGAGTTGATGTGTGTTGAATTTTGGGCGACAGGCTGAAAACCAGTCATTATGGTGACACACGTCTTCTGAATTACTCTTCCTATTTTGGGGGTATCTGCCATACGCGCATACGTTTGACAGTCGAGTTGGCAAACGCAGTGCAAAGTGTCATATTCAGAGGAAACGCTGGTGCCTATTCCCTTGATTCATCCCTTAGAGTTTTCTTTCACACTAGAGGTTTGGGAGTGGCAGCAGCGTAGCGAATTTGCAACGCAAACCTCCGCTTCGCATTAGCTCCTAAACTGCTAGTGCGATAGGGCTCTTAGTTACTGTTTACGACACCAACAACAAATGAGGGATAATGCAATTCTAAGCCAGCGCCACACTACAAATAAATAAGTTTAGTAAGAAATCATTTTAATAACAAATCAATCATTATTTGTGATACTGATAGATAATCAATTATTAATATCAGCCTACCTTTAATTTAATTACAATTGATGGGTGTGTAAATTACTACAGAAAGGACAAATTTTCACACGTTTCAGCTTCCAATTATTAAAATACTTAACGTAGTAGATAAAGAATAAATATCTTCTACGTTTTCAGAAACGTGTGATGCCGGCCTAGAATAGCAGCACCCCAATTCTACCCGTGGTTGTCGTAAAAAGCGACTAAGGGAAATTATCCAGAGAATGGGCAGCAGCGTTCCCTGTGAATTAAACATCTTGCACTGCGCTCGCCAATCCGTCTGCCAAACGTGGTGAGTATGGCCTAATAATACCCCCCAATACGAGGGAGGCCCATGTCCAGCAGTGGACTGTTGTGGCTGTAAAGGTTTCAGAAAATAACATACCTAAATGCGGTAAATACAAAGTAATATTTTGCGTTTAATATCCGCCATTTTGAATTTAAGAAATTTTAATAAAGCCAGTGTCTCTCGAAAAACATATACCTCCTTGCAGCCCAAAAATAGAGACAGAATTAAGATGGCATCGCGCCTGAAATCATGACGACATGTTACGACACATATCGCAGTCACTGACTCCGTAGTCTTACCGATAAAAGCGGAATGTAAACAAACGCGTAGATATTTCAGCGCAATAATTTACGCGTTTAATTTTAACCAAATTCAAGTTCAAGGGATGTCACACCCGTGACCTTGCTGAAAAGTGAATGACTGAGATATAGTCCATTTAATTTTGCAATCATAATGTCATGAAATGGCATGACCAGCCTAAGTGGGAGGCCAGTTACGCAGGTCGCAATAGTGAGATACTACCAGCGTAACTTGTCCTCCCGCTTAGGCTGGTCATCATGACACTATAATTTTGAATGGACTATACCTACCTAATTAATTATTAGCTAATAACTACACTTTACTGGCTGTGCGAAAAGTGCTTTTATAGCCTAGGTGAATTTTTTAATTGTATTGATAATTAATTGATTAAGTTATGACTATGTAGTATTTAAAAATGTATTTATTGTTTTGAATTGATTATGATAATGATGATTAGATATATTGTTTTTAGTAAAATTGTAATTAAATAAGATATTTGTTAAAATCAATTGTATTAACGGGAATTTTAAAATTTGCACGCTGTATAAAGTGGATCATGAGATGCAATGTACCAATTATTAATACCTTATATACCATGTATCCATGCAAATAAATATTTTTGACTTTTGACTTTTGACTTTTATACCTTGTGATCCGAATCATGTAAAAGTCACACTATTTCAGACTTGAATACATAGTATTAAATGAAGTCACTTTTTGCGTTTAGTGGAATTAGCTAACTCCTCTTAAACAACGCAAGGATTTTGATGCGGTTTTTTGTAATAGAGTGATTCCAGAGAAAGGTTTATACACATTTCGGAAAAATGCCTTTTTCCCGCAGAAAAATGCGTTGCAGCGGGTGAAACCGCTAACGGACCGCTAGTACATTATTATAAGAGCCATAGATGTGGCGCAGTGCGACTGCCTACGACGCAGAAGGTTCCGGATTCGATTCTCGGTGGTTTACTCACAAAGTTGATAATTACCACTTCGTGAGTTTTGTTCCCAGTCTGGCTAGGACACTGCGGGGCGAACCGCCAGATTTTCCGAAAGATGGTTCCGTGCTTCGGAGGGCACGTTAAGCCGTCGGTTCCGGTTGCCGTCTATGATAGAGATAGATAACTAAGACAGCCAGACCATGAGAGAGACCTGCTCCTTGTAGTAAACGGTTGTGAAACTCTGATACTAGGGTTCATTGGATTGTTGGACAACTTGGTGTCCCATACGAAGAAAAAGATATAAGAGAAACAGTTATAAATCACTGAAAACATTCAGTTGGTTCGCAGATGTAACATGTCCTTGATATGATCACTAATTTATCAGAATTGCCTCAATAATGTGTTGAGCAAAGTCTGATGCCAATATCAAACATAATAAATTGTTTGCTATTGCATTTGCAATGCAAAACAATTGAATACGAGTCTTTTCCAATTCACACCAGTAAGTGTGACCTAAGAAATCAACAATTTCTAAGCAAATAGCTATCCTCAGAAATATTATATAAGGGCCTGTGGCTAGGCTAGGCTTTCTAACACAGTTTTATCTGTTTTCGTTTTTAGGGCCGTTATAAAGAACTGTTTTGATAAACTTCCTAAGTTTGACCCCTACATGGCCGAAAGAAATCCACTCTATCCCACTCAAATAGTGAGAATGGGTAAATTATTCGATTTCTGTGAAGCAAGTAAACATCCCTAAATACGAACAAAGTAAAATAAAAACAAAGCTGCTGTCCATTCAAAGAAAACAAAGAATGTAAACCATCTGAACTGAGTGACAGCTATTATTATTCTGTAATTATCTCTTAAACAACAATATTGTATCTATCTTATTTGCATAGTTTACATTTTAATAGGCCAGCCCAGCTGTTTCACCCAAAAGAATGATACATTTTTCAATAGTAGGTAAGAGTAGGTACTCTCTATTACTTTGGGATGTTAGTAGCTTTTGAATTAGCCCAATAGTTTCTGCTTGGCCTGCCGCCACTGGATCTCTTCATTCAGCAAGAAGCCAGTATGGCTGCTGTCAGGCTTAAGCACGCAGGCTTATGGCACTATCCTAGGGGCAATCATACCATAATATGGAACAGAGCGCTGAGTAACGTACCACTTATTGAGGCGCCCTGTGATAGGATCCCTAAAACACTAGTGTTTGATAAGCTGTATCAAATACGGCTATCTGAGACCGAGCGAGACCAATCAGGAGTCAACGAGGTCCGTATATATACAGACGGCTCTAAAACCAAAACCGGTACGGGTGCTGGGGTGTTCTCCTTGGATCTCAACATCAAATTATCACAACCGCTAGGGTTGTCTTCCAGCCTAATTTATGAATGTCACCTTGCATTGCAAACCATAGCCACGAATAACAAGGTCACTTTGCAATGGATCAAGGGACATAGCGGATCTCTGGGCAACGATGCGGCTGATGAACTCGCTAGGAGAGGTTCGGAGGTGGAAGTGGCTGGTCCTACACCTTACCTACCCATCCCCTTCAATCAAATAAGAACCTGGATACGTCATCAAACCCAGACCCAACACAATGCCCGCTGGGCATCAATCACCACCTGTAGACAGTCAAAAGAAGCGGTCCCTGCACTATCACCGCGACTGACCAAAAGACTCTACCCATGTAACACCTTTCTTGTTTTAAATATTGACTTAGTGATTATTTCCATTTACTTGTCATTCATTGAGGCATAAAGATACATGCTGTGTGGTTAGCCTGGCCAGCCCCGAGGCAGTGCCTTTATATTTATTTTTTTTATCCCGCCCGAGCCGCGTTTAGAGTAGGAACACAAATTGTTATAAAAAAGAGAAAATTTTGGACTACAAATTTTCCCTTTTTTAAGTTTGAATTAGAATGTGACTTTCTTAAAGTGAATCTTGTAATTCCTACTGAGAAATAAATGCTTTTGATTTTGATTTTGATTTTGACTCCTCAGCCTTCAACGATCAGACCTGCGCATAATGGTTGGCATGCTCACAGGGCACTGCCAACTAAATAAGCATCTTTTCACCATCAACGCAACAGACAGCCCATTGTGCAGGGGCTGTCTGAACGCGGAAGAAACGGCCTCACGTAATCCTGGCATGCGAGGGTAGCAATCCACCGGGCAGAAATCCTCGATAATCCGGGGTCGCTTCAAGAAGCCTGTGAACGTCCCAGGAGACTTCTGAGCTTCTGGAAGGAGCTGGGTTGGCTAACATAGTCAACCGTCCCACCCAACGCATAAAGGACCACCTTTGAGTCTAAATGCGGAAAAGGGAGCCCACAATACAATACAATACAAAAAAGTTAGTTTTGTGTTAAAAGTCATCAGGATTCATCGGATTGTTGGACGACTCATTGTCCCACACAAAGAAAGAGAAAAGATTGCACTTACTCATAATCTGCAATGGCGTCGAAGACCCCTCTGTACTTCAATATCGGATGGACCACATTGGACTCGATAGCCTTTGGTGAGGATATGCTCTTCAGAACCTCAGACACAGAGTTCCATACACCCTCAATGTCCTTTTCAATGCGAAGCTGGGTCCTCGGCTGGGTGAAGTAGTTTTTCAGCGTGCTGTGGAATTTCGTGCCCGCTGCCATTTGAGCTGTAAACATAACATTAATACCTCTGAATGTAACAATGACATGACTCCGGTAAAATTTTAGGGACATGTATCCATATCCAACAAACATTTGATGGGAAATTTTGATCAATTTAAACTTTTCTCCTAACTCCAAAAAAGTCATGATCTTCTTGCCCTTATCCTTTTCAGTTGGGGTCAGCTCAAAATGTTTAGATAGAACACAAAATCATGTAGCAATAGGATTTGGCGATGGTTGATGACTTGCTGCATGCATGACATCAACCATCTTTGGGAATGCTGTTGGAGGTGGTATCACCGCGATCGTGCTGTTGACCATTAGTCGACAGATGTTCAGCACGCTTTAAAAACTCTTGGTAGGGTTGGTTGGCTCTCTGTCATTTAAAAGCCTGTACCTATTGTTCCACTGCAGGACGAAGGTGTCTCTCCTTATTCCACATCTCTTGGTCTAGTGCCAGCCAGGTTATGCCTATCTTTGAGTTGTTTTCTACAGGTTAAAAGAATAATGCAATTAAGAGAGAATATTATACTTAGTAGAGTGCATTGTCCTTTGTGGATCAATGACCAACAGGCCAGTAAACATAGGTAGGTATAGTTATACAAATTGTGCAAACATACATTGTACTTTGATGTAGCTGCTTTAGAGATACATCTTTTTTATGTAAAAATATTCTTTGTGTAAAACGCGAGTAAGGGATAATCATCCAGGGAATGGGCAGCAGCATTCCGATAGGGGGAGGCCCATGTCTAACAGTGGACTTTTGTGGGTGGTATGGTATCCTTGGAAATGCCATACATTATTAATTAATTATGATTACTAACAGTAACACAGTAAAACACTGTTTTATAAGATCAATATCAGCCACAACAGCCCACAGCTGGACATAGAGTAGTCCTAGCGGTAGTTCAAAACATGCTGCACCTGAGAGAAGAGTTCTGAAATTTGGTACACTTAATCTTTAGGGTCAATGAATCGATTTGACCCGTAGTACACAATTTAAAAAAAATCCTATGATTAGTAATGACGTCATCTTTTTTTTGTATGGTAAAAAAAAAATTTTTGTTCCAAAACCTATCGTGTGTGGTATCAAATGAAAGGCCTTGCTAAGCCGATTCTAAAATATATCACATTATTATATTTAAGTCACTTGTATAAAATTAAATAGGAAATAATTCTCGAAACATGCCACGTTTGGGCTTCTCCAGGTATGATACGGTTGAATCATTACTTATGAAAAATACGTAATATAATGTGTAATATCCTCATCTCTAACCTCAAGAAAGGTACTACGGATTATTTGTCTTAAAGTATTTTTTTTTAAATTTTAAAGTTACAGAAATTTATGAAAACACACTTAGTTGAAATTTGGCATCGAAAGTTCAATTTTGGACTCCAAGAATGATAAAAATATAGCCAGTTGAGATTACAATCATATTATTATGTACATCACATCATATTCGTTTTGCAAAAATAATGTTATGTGCTTCGGAGGGCACGGTTAACCCTCGGCCCCATAGCAGTCGCTCTCTATGAATAATAAGACGGCGGCGGTCCGTCAGGAGTCGTCAGTTAGGGGCTGAATAGTAACCATGGTTCATCGGGTCGTTCGTAGACTCGGTGTCCCACTTTTCAGAACAAGATTTATTAATAATAGGATGATACATACAAATGCGAGAGAAGTTTTCGATTGATGGTTAAAGTGATCATTTCTCTATACACACATTATATACACGCCGGCAAAATTAACGGAATCTATACATAATAATAAAGTTGTAGAGGGTCGAAAGCCTGTAGGTACATAAAAGATATTGGAAAATAAATTATCAGCGAATTCTTGAAATTGATAACAAAACACGTTTCAAAAGTTTTACATATTTTTCCGTTTAGATGTTTGTATGTGACAGCATCCTGAAAACTACTGAACGGATTTTGATAAAATTTGGTACAAAGATTGCTATCGCATTGAAGAAGGTAAAGGCTACTTTTTCTCCACTTGAGGACTGGAGTACCTGATGTGTACCACTAGAAGCACAACCACGAGCCCAGCTAAACAATGGGAAATACATTTATGGCACCAAAGCAAGAATTGTTTAGCATCATGGAATGCTCCTGCTGGCAAACATAGAACGAAGGTTTGGAGAACCTTATGTAGACCACCAGGTGCACCTCCAAGAGCCCAGCTAAACTACAGGAGACACATATTATATAGTCCCAAAGCAAAAATTGTTTAGCGCGATGGGACGTGTCTGCTGGAAAATATAAATCGAAGGTTTGGAGAACTACAGGAGATACATATACGTCCCCGAAGAAAAAATAATTGAAAACCTGATGTAGACCATCAGGAGTACCAAAAATAGCCCAGCTTAAATAGGTACATGAGATATACATATGGCCTCAAGGAAAAGAATATTTAGCATGGCGGGACATTTCTGCTGGCAAATAGCTAATGAAGGTGATGGATACCCTGGGAATAAATGTAAGGATGCTGGTGTGGGAATAATGTGTGTATAGACAAATGAAAATTATAAAGATGAACCAAAACTCCTCTCGCAACTGTATTGTAATTAATAAATCTTGTTCTGTCAAGTGGGACACTGAGTCTACGAACGACCCGATGAACCATGGTTACTATTCGGCCCCTATCTATCGACCTTGACCAACCGCCGCCGTCTTATTATTCATAGAGAGCGACTGCGATGGGGCCGAGGGTTAACCGTGCCCTCCGAAGCACATAACATGTTATTTTTGCAAAACAAATATGATGTACATATAATTAAAATCTCATCTGGCTTTATTTTTGTCATTCTCGGTAACCAAAATTGAACTTTCGATGCCATATTTCAACTAAGTGTGTTTTCATAAATTTCTGTAACTTTAAAATTCAAAAAAAATTACTTAAAGACAAAAAATCCGTAGTACCTTTCTTGAGGTTAGAGATGAGGATATTACACATTATCTATACATATAATAAAACAGTAAAAGCCGTGTGTCTGTACATTGATTAAAATTACGAAAATCTAATTGGGGGTGATGTAAAAATAGCATTAGAACACATTTCAGTAATTTTCAAATTTTTTGTCTGTTTGTCCGTTTGTCTGTTTGTCTGTTTGTTACCGCTAATCTCCGAAACTACTGAACGGATTTGAATGAAACTTTTTGCATTGTGTAGCTATTAAACCTGGTCAACATCTTAGCCACTTTTTACAGCGGGAAAATTGTTCTTTCCCACGGGACAAAGGATAAAACGGGTGGACTTGAATGAAACTTTTTGTCGTGTAAATCCTGTTCAACATCTAGGACTTTTTTGTTCCGGAAAAATCGTTAATTTCCCAGGAAATACGATAAAACGTAGAATCTTTACATTCTTTTCAAACATTTAATCTTCAACCAGGTGGATGTCAATATATTTTTTGTGGTGTATAGTTATTAACTTATTAAGACAGTTCAAAGTATAAACTACTTTCTACTGCCGGAAAATCGCTCATTTGCATACTGAAATGAAAGGGCTGGGTACCTCAAGCTCAGAAATTATGATTTTTGTCTAAAATATAACATCTTTGTAGGCTTCAACTCTCTATCTCGGTTTATGAGATATTGCCTCCTTGTGACAGACAGATGGACGGACAGACGGCGAAGTTTTTTTTACTTTGACTTTTGACCCGATGAACCTTGGAGCCAAGAGATTTTCAACCGCCTACTACAATTAACAAGCCTTCTGACATGGTTGTGCAACGACTGCCGTAATCATAATCATAGGACAGCAACCGGAACCGACGGCTTAATATTCCCTCCAAATCACGGAACCATATCTTACTTTTCGGACAATCAGGTGGTTTAGCTTGCAATGTCCTAACCAGACTTGAAACAAATTCACACAGTGATAAATATCAACTTTGTGAGTGGCCTACCGGGAATAGAATGCTGAACTTTCGCAAGTCAGAAAAGTCCCACTACCACTGCGCCACATCGGCTGTCATAGGGTAATAAAATAAGCAGTCGATGTCGACAAACCATAGCGACAAACCTAGACAGAAAGTTCATCCACCCATAACAGCCACAACATGTCACTGCTGGACTTGGGCCTTGCCTTATCGTGGGTATTGTCATACTTACCACGCTTTTCAGGCGGATTGGTAGGTAAGCGCAGTGTAAGATTCACAGGGAACGCTACTGCTCATTTCTTGGATGATTAAGTAGGTCAGTAAGTTAAATAAGTAGCCTTTTACGACACCCACGTTTAAAATTGGGGTGATGCAATTCTAAGCCGGCATCACCCGGCCAGACACGGACACGGACAGAATGTGATGGCGCAGAAAAATTAGGAGAGCCGACCCCACCCCACCTACAGTGAAGAGATGCAATGCAGTCAATTTGTTACCGGTTGTGTGTATAGTAGGGCCCACACGTCAGGTACGTTAGTGCGCTATTTTAGCGAAGCGCAAACGCATGCGTTTGTCAGATGCAATTTTTTCTTCTTTTCGTGTGGGACACCGAGTCGTTCAACGACCCGATGAACCCTGGTGTCAGAGTTATTCAACCGCCTGCAGGCCTCTGACATGGTTGTGTAACGACGCAAGTTTCTGCGCTGCGTTGTTTTAACGCAAGTTTTGCCCTGCATTTATCAAATGCAAACAAATTTTAAATTCCCCATTCTTAAAACCGACGACGTTAGACGTTAGCCGAACGCTCAAAAACAATTAGCAACGGACATTACGTGGGCCTAACGTCTAAGTTTGATTGTTCATGCATCACTCAGAAACTAAGCGATGTATTTTGATGTTCGTTATGGGGGCAGATAAAGGTCCTGATCAGTGATAGTGGCCACTTTTATCAACACTGAAAGGCCTGGCTACCTACCTACCTGACGTCGCACACCAGGAGCGCAGGTAAATTATAATACACATGAAAATGGCTCTATTAGAAAAGTTGTTAACATGGTGTTGCTTCTGTTGGTACCTCTAGGCATCCCTTGGCGAGACGAAGTTCGCGGGCACCAGCTAGTACTACGTATATTTCATAAGTAATGATTCAACCGTATCATACCTGGAGAAGCCCAAACGTGGCATGTTTCGAGAATTAATTCCTATTTAATTTTATACAAGTGACTTAAATATTATAATGTGATATATTTTTAGAATCGGCTTAGCAAGGCCTTTCATTTGATACCACACACGATAGGTTTTGGAACAAAAAATTTTTTTTTCCCATACAAAAAAAAGATGACGTCATTACTAATCATAGGATTTTTTTTAAATTGTGTACTACGGGTCAAATCAATTCATTGACCCTAAAGATTAAGTGTACCAAATTTCAGAACTCTTCTCTCAGGTGCAGCATGTTCCATACATTCGGCCAGCGAGCCGCTAAGGCTAGAGTCAGCATACCACACTCTGCAAGCAGACTAGCGAACACAGTGTAAAATATTGTATTCACAAGTAACAAATTTTGCTGCTTATTTGCCGAAGCCATCCCATAGTCTTATTTTAAGACACTTCCCAAGCAGCAAAAAAGTCGAATAAGAATTGGTTTACTCAGCTTTAAATCGTATAGAAGCCGAGTAACCGTTCTCAAAATACCCATGTATCGTATAATAGCAGTTATCTCGACTATTTGGCAATATTTGCTAATGTGTGCTATAAGGACGTCGAATAAACGTTTATAACACTATGTTATAGCACTTTTACTCCACCTTTTATCAGATGCTGAATTAAAGTGGCTATAATACTCGTTATTCGACCGATTGATCTATAACAGTCGTGTAATAGCAGTAGAATAGCTGATTCTCTGAATAGGCGCTTTTATACAGCCGTTATTCAGCATTCTTTTATGTATCTATAAAAGCTCTATAAATGCAATCGAGTTGCTTATAGCAACATGGCTGCTGTTATTGCATGCTTATAGAGTAACTCGTATAATAGAAATCAAAACGTTTGTATAGGATCTGTAGTAATTTTAAGAGCTATTTATACGATATTCACTCAGCTTAAAGTAGAATTGTAGAGTTTTGGGAAACATTAATAGCACAAGTCCGACCATTTTGTCGGTTGATACCTTGAAGACGTTTTTCGTACAATTTTACTATCAAAATGGATAAAAACAAATGGAAAAGGTTGAAAAAAACGTTGGAGCAGATGAAATACTCTGCAAAGCTAATGCAGCCCAATATAATTTCTGCTAGTAATGCTAGTGCACATCCAAGCACGAGTCCGCCAGCTTTAAGTGGTTCCGTAGACGCAAGTAATGAAATCGTGACCGTGAACAGCATGACATGAGTCGAGCTGGCTGGCCACCATGATCACGCGTGACATTGCAAACGTCTTGCATAAAGTTCGTACACTCACCAAAGGGTTATAAATATTTAGTTACAGTAATAACACTCATCATTTCATTAGTACAATGATCATAAACAACGAAGTAAGCACAACCGCGACACCAAAAGAAACCGGTATTTAGTACATGCTTTATTTTATTGTCAGGTAGAACAAACTGAAATCTTCTTCCGATAGAGTTATCGTTTGTACTAAGGCCACATCCGTTACTTTTATCTGATAATATAAAATGCGTTTCCATTCAAGGCCAGCGCAATTGGCCAAGTTGTTTTAAATAATCTTTGTTAAGAAAGGTATCAACATCCAAGAAGTCTGGCATTGTTTTATGAAATAAAATGTTCCTTGAAAAAAAAAAGAAAATTTAATTTGTTTTTTGGTCTTGTACCAAAGGAACCCTAAATATTATCATGGCGACACCTTGTGCTATAAATGTGGTGACAAAGCACTCTTATTCGACTTTAAACGGAATAAGTGAGCTGTAACTGCAACTAGACTACCAATATGGACATTAGCTTATACAATTATTATTTAAAATATATTTAATTTAATAAATTCGTCGTCAAATTTAAGAAAACAGGCGGCGCATGAATGTTTATGTAAAAATGCCTTTAGGTTTGTCAATAAAGCTTTTTGCACATGATGTTTTGGAGTAACTACACGAATATTAAAAATCGACATGTACTGCTGAAAAACTTAATAAAATTTCCTTTGAAACTTATTTAGTTTGCTTTACAAATATTTTTATACGCCACAGCCTCGATCGTTGAGGAGATGATAATGATCAGTTTACTGGTTGTAAAAAAGCCTCCCTAAGATCTTTTACTGCACTTATTAGTCGAGTAAAAGCATTCTATTTGCTGTCATAGCACTAAAATGGCGAATAAAAGCAATTCAGCTGCTATTATAGCACATTTAATCTGTATAAAGGCAAATCGATTGCGTTTATAGAACTAAATATCCCATATACGCATTTTGGTTGCTCTTATAGCACTCTTAGTGTTTTACCACGTTTACTCAACTCTTACAGCACCTTTTGCTGCTTACTCAGCGCTTATTCTTCTTTTATAGGACTTTAGTCTGAATAATTTGCGCCTTTTTCGCGTCGAGTAAACGTTTACAGCGCTTTTACTCGACTGTTCTTAGAACTTTTATAGAACTGAAAGAGAAATAAGGAACGTGCTCTCGACCATTATAGCACGTCCAGTTGCTGCTTGGGTTATGAGCAGAAACGGGGTGGTACTCTTATATGGAAACATTTAAAGAAATTAACAATGATAATATCAGAAGCCCAAAATGTTGAGTTTGTAAGGAAGATTTGTAAATAGATTAATGTTTTTACCTTCATAAAATCTCTTGAACTCTTCTTCACCCATTTCAGCTATCCTCTCCTGCTTCCATTTCTCCAAAGCCTTTCTCTGCTCTTCAGTCATAGTTCTGTTCAAGATCAGCGTCACCGAAGGATACTGAATGGCAAAATCATTCTTGTGCTGCTTGATCTGAATAATCTTGTCCTCACTGTTGTACCCAGGCTGTGCTGGAGAACTTCTAGTGCTACGTTGACTGGCAGAATATGTCTGGAACCCTCTAGCTGCAGGGTTCAATAGCACTCCAACAAAATTCACACAGTTCCTTGCATTACCCCACATGTTTCTCTTCAGAACTTCTAAAGGATTGTAAATTAAACTAGTGCTAGAGTATTTCGTAGCGTTTTCTTCGATTTTCGCAGCGTTCGCACTGTCGTTAGCACGCGATATGTTTTGATGCGTGTCTTGTGTATTTTTAGCTGCAACAGATAAAAACAGTCTTGGTATTTCGATGCGTCCGCGCGTGTACTGGACGGCGCCACAAAGCGCCGTCATATGATTCGAAATAAATATAGCGGAGACGTGTTGTCAATGAAAACGAAAGTAGCACCACAGAGTAAACAGACGCATTACGTGCCAGCAGCCTATCAATGCTTGTTAGCAGTGCACTCAGAAGGACTTCTTGCACTGTACATACCTTCCAATACGCCAAATTATGAACCGAACACATTCTCAAAGGGGTTATAGAAAGTAGAAATGCAAGGTCGTTGAAACCTTACAATATGTTTCAACTTACCAGATTTCCTCTCTCGCTGCTTCCTGTCTTTACTCGACTCCAACAAAGGACCGAACAAATCTTTATTTTCTTTGTTGTACAACTTGATCTTCTCCGAAGGTTTCAGAATAGATGCGGGACGGACCACTTTGGTCCGAATGATCTCTTTATTTGTCGTCTTCAACGAAATCCTGCGACCGAGGCAGTTCACCGGTCGAAACATTCTTTGGCGTTGAGCTTTTAGAAGATCCCAGGAAGAATAACTTCAAAAATATTGAAGGACACGATCACAGGAAAAAAGTAATTTCCAACCCCAGATCACTTATATATATGTCCCTAACGGGACAGATAGGAGACGCTCAATATAAAGGTGCCAGCATATAGAATCCCAGGTTTTTTTAATTAAAACTACCAGTGAAGATAATATATCAGAATCTTACTGATTACTACGTTCGTTTAGAAAAAAAACCGTTCAGAAATATGATAGGTTATGTACCCCTTGGTTATACCTCTTTTTGTAGTACGGTCACTCGATATAAGGCCATATTGGACAGCTGTTAAATATGGCCTATTCGAATAAACAGTACTATAGTACTACTGTACCGCAATACATTTTTCTTAGTTTCGATTAAATAAAAGAAAATAAACATTCTCATTTTATCATAATTTTATTCATTCTTCAAAACATCTTCAAAACAAATGTATAAAATTTTCGAATTAACAAACAATATTTACAAAATAAGCATGAATTGGTTGTAAAGGAAGTATCTAACACTAAGCTCACGTTATCATCATGAACATATTTATGAGTACCTAAAGGCAACTGAACCCCAGAGGTTTATTATAGCGTGCAATACAAATCTTAAGTAACTGGAGAATACACTGTTCTTACATAATTCACTGGTTTGTAGTGTTCCCGTGCGTGCATGCAAACAGGTCTATCTTAGGTGCCTGATTTGCTGGTCGTGGCTCGCGGGCAGCGATGTGTGCTGCTGTCCCCAACTTTAACTCCCACAACACCTTTTCAGTGGATAAAGTGGCTAACATATTGTAATAAACACTGCCTGTACAACAAAATATTGCTGTGCTCTTTGCTTTATCCGTGGCAATTCTGTCCGTTGAAATCACGAACTCACTTGCTACAACTTCCGAATAACTTGTTTGCTTAGAACTGAAGTTAAATTTAATAAAACTTGAGATTAATAATAAAAAAAAAAACTAAGGAATAAAACAATAAATTAAATAACTGACGCTTTGACTTGACGTTGACAAAGACAACTGGCGTGATAGTCCACAAACTAGAAAAATAAGTTTGTACATAAATAGGTTTGTTTGATTTGTTTTATATTTTGATCAAAAACTTCTTGAAAAGTAGTAAAGTTTTCTTTTGAAAGATAAGAAATGGCCGTCGTAAAAATCATCTGTTTGATAGCTGTTATCTGTGGTTTAATCTATGGGTTTAATAAGGAATATGTCATCATATTGGCGTTTCCATAGTGTGTTTCCAACCAATTTGTGAAATTTTCGAATTTTTTCACTTTTTGGCAATCAAATTTGACATTTGGCACAGATTATAAAATTCTTCTATCCACAGACAAAATAAATTAAAGGTGAAACCACACTACTACGACGGTGTTGCGCAACGCTGCGCAGCAATAACTTTGTTACTATAGTCCGACAGGTTCGTGCGCGACCTTCCTGCGGGGTACAGACCCCCGACCGTCTGTACCGTACAGACGGTCGGCGAGTAAGCACGTCATTTTAATATGACGTGCGGCGCGGATGCGCGCGTTTCCCTTCCCCGCTACACCTCCCGCTACCCGCTGACATCTCCCCTCCCAACGTCTGTCACCCCTAGGGAGGGTCGCGCACAAGAGTACTATACTACATAGGTACTATTGTCTATTCTGTGGCACAAGGTCGCGCACGAACCTGTCGGACTGTAGTCCTGACTGCCCCTGACCTATAACTGGTGTGGTGGGGTAAACATGGGGGTAAACCAGTACAGTCGTGCACATAATAAAGTAGTCCCCAGTTAGGCGCGATATTCAAATTGTCCATTAAGCAGGCTGTCCCAGTTATAGTGGTCCAAAAAAAAAATCTAGACTCGGGTCCGGACATCCTAATCCTAAGCTAACATAATAGCAAAAAAAACAACAATATTTGAAGAAAAAATTGGACCTCCCATAATAGCCCATAGATACCAAATTCTCTATCAGGCAGCAAAATTAGTATGGGAGGTCCATTTTTTAGGGTTTCGTAGTCTACTAGAAACCCTTATCATTTCGGTAGGTCTGTCTTGTCTGTCTGTCTGAAACAAACATGTGAAAGGGGGCAAAATTTTTTTTTTTCACCTGTAATATTGAGTAGGGTATCGTTGAATAGGTCTTTTAAAACTAAGGGGAGGTTTCTTTGAAACAAATTCTCTAAAATGTTTCTGTCTCGAGATATTTGCTTTTAAAAGGGGCGTTTTTGAGCCATAATTTGTTCCAGGTGTAATGTAACTTCTAAAGTATGCATGTTAAAAATTTGAAAAAAATATGGAATATAGTTTTTAATATGAAGTTACCATGAAAACTATAACGAATACTGTACCACTCAAGATTAAGGAAATATTAAAGTTTTTCAATTTGCGGTTGGTAATCATACAGCTGCAAACAAACGAGCAACAAAATTAACTTTGTAACGCTGAATGACTGACTGACTACGAAACCCAAACCGAAAAGCGTGTCTGACACCCTCTTGGCCGCTTTTTTTTCTTTAATTTATTGAAAATTTTGTTTTGCTATTATGGTAGCTTAGGATTAGGACGTGCAGATCCGAGTCTAGATTTTTTTCTTCGAACCACTATAACCGGGACAGCCTGTATATAAGGTGAAATTTTAATAGTGACCGATAGCAAAAGTCAGAACCGGCTGGTGACAAGGATCAACTTTCCCCAAGAAACATAGGTCGAAAAAAAATTGGCCAAAGATAATAGGGTCATTGCGCCCGTTGGCGACCGATTAGTCGACTTCCCAACTTTGCACCATGATATTAATATGAAGGTTGATGGTTGATTTTTTTTGTGAGCATAGCAGATATAATCAAGATATTCTTTTCGAGAAGCATTAGCGAAATACTGTAACAGTTTATTTTAAAAATAATTTTGAACCGAAAAATACCCAAAGTGTCAGATAGCGACCGCTTTTTTCAGATAGCGACCATGTGTGCGTCAGATAGCGACCGCCCGTTTTACTATCGTTATTATGGGCATATTAACCATTATTTAATAAAAGAAATTACTTTTGCACATTTCTCATACATATTGAACAATCCTTTTTAAATCTACACCTAAGGTTGTGACCTAGTACCTATCTAGACATGATTAAAAAATTAACAGTATTTCATAGTGCCAAACAGGTGTCACAGCAAGGACTACTGCTGACTTTGCTGCCTCACAGCCCTTGCCGACGCTGTTTATTACGTTTTGTTGTTTCCGAAGCCTCAGCGTGAACCGAAGAGGCATCAAGGCCTCGCTGGTCTTCAGCGCGCATTTGTACGGTACCGATCCTAGCTAGGTTAATGCGTATTTTCTGATACTGAGGAGGGTTAACTATTTCTACTTTATTGATGCAACCGCCAAGAACCCAGCCCGGTTCTAGCTCTCAAGGTCACACCGCACCAGAACTGTCCATGCCTCATACCTTGGTGCTCATAAACACTACCTTTGCCTGTACCAATCACGCCAGCGCGCAATGTTAGGGGTGTTCAGCTCCATCCGCAAACTCGGCCAGCAGGATCTGTCTTACGCAGCAACTGGGCATGAAATTCCACCCTCGGTTGAGGTGGGCTTTAGTGGACAAACATCGAAGGGAGCTCAGGATACAGGCCTTTAGATATGCGCGGACGCTAGAGCACATAGACCGACGGTCTTCGAGTCCCTAACACCTTTTTAAAATCTTGATCGAATTTAGTTTCGCTTACTGGTCGTTAAGGTATAAAGTTACATGCCGTGTGGTTAGCCTGGCCAGCCCCGAGGCAGTGCCTTTCAGTTTATTTTTATCCCGCCCGAGCCGCGTTTATACTAGAATAAAATTGTTATAAAAAAGAAAATTGTGCTTTGCAAATCTCTTTTTTACAATGTCTAATCCATTTCTGCGTAATGTAATGACTATCAATAAGTGATATTTTAATGTCCTATTTTGAATAAACATTTTCACTTTCACTTTCACTTTCCTAGCAAAAGCTAGTAGGAATTCCGGGTGTCGCTACTTCACGGTGCTACAAAGTATCGGTCTTGGAACTTCCTGATTCACTTACACAGTACGACCCACGATGTACCAAGAGCGACCCATAAATATTGCACAAAGACTCTTGTCGGCCAACAACACACAGCAGAAGTACATAAGAACGTAGCTCTCTATCCTTGGCAATTATTTTCTTCAATCTTATGGTGAGTCCTTTCTGGTCTCCTGTATTCACTTCGCTCTGTTGGAGGTATCTTCGTCAATCACGTCGCAGGAGCTCATCAAGCCTCTAGCCTTCTTCCATTTTTCTAGAACCCTTGGGTGTTTATATTGGCCACTGTATTGCCTTCATAGTCTGCAGGCCTAGCTGATTATGACTACCCAGGCTACTTGCGCCAGGTAAACTGGTGTGGGTGCACCAAACGCAGATCTTTTTCACCACCCTTTTTTAAACCGGTATCTATGACGTCATTCAACTGCTCAACCCAACATGAAATTTGAAGGATGTGAGAGCAGCACAGCCTGATTCAACCACTGCCAGCAATTATGTATGACACAGCTCGAGAATCTGCCAACGCAAGCTACCCTGAAGAATTATAGGCCCAGTTTTACGCTAGCGTGGAAGATGGGTGTATGGTGCAGAAGTGATGGTGCTGGGCTTTAAGTAAGGCATGGAAGTTCTGGTGCAATGTAAATGTGATCGTTGTAATCAGGTGGGTTCGCGGCGGTAGCCACAGTGAAATAAAATATCCCTGTATCCAAAAACATTGCTTTCACATGGCAGCACCCTTCTCTCTAAGGCAGACTGTGTGGAGGTCAGTAAAAAGTGAGAACTTCCTGCTTCTTCGTTGTCTCCAAAGCCTCAAAGTGAGTAAAAAGCAGCGAGAACTTGCTGATTGTGGCGAACTACTTTACAAGACTTAACTCCTGAGAGAGTCCAACGAATTATAATTATACGCTATAAGGAGTCTCTCTGCCAACACTTTGCTGCACAACAAAAACTGGGCTGAATTCTCTGGACAATGAGGTATTTGAATGCTCAGCTCAAAGTGCACAGAAGTCACCCAGGCCCCGAGCCTAGGACGTGCATCTTCTCCACGCAGCTGACATGCACACACTGGAACCTCACCCCAGGCATTTATGACGTTACGAAATAGCTCTGATTGAAGAGTGAAGATTTAGGGGTGGCGTGTATAGACCAGGACAGCCCAAAGAAACTCTGCCTGTATTTCTGGCACAGCTCGAGGAAGGCAAGGGAAGGGAAGGCTGGTGCTCTTTACATATGTCCATTGTGCACGATCCAACAGAAACGAACACGAAGTTGAAACAGGTCCTCTACTTCAGAACGCGGAAACTATATAAAAAGCCAACAGGGTCCATGAGATGCTGTTGGCGGGGCGCGCGGCGTCCCACACTGTTTTATTTGTTAGATAGAGATTCCAGTGTTATAGCGCGTTCCAAGACAAAGAGCCTAAGAGTAGCAGTATAATAGGCTAGTTAAAGACATTTGTAACAAAAACCTATCAAAGGGCCAACAAAACAGTGCAAGAGCAAAAGTGGTGGTCGCTAAGTAACGTAAAAAAAATTGAGTCTGATTGCGACCGTCTATTTTTCATACATTTTTGAGGCGGTCGCTAACTAAACATGGTTTTTTAGCTTATACCAGTTAGCGACCACCCAACTAAATAACTGTTCCAAAATCGGTCAAATAATCATAATTTGACGGTCGCAAACTAACTACACTATAAAAAACGACTATAAGAATTGATTAATGTTGTAAGAATCAAAACTTTGTTAAAAGATAACCTGGAAAAAAGTAATTTTTTTTTTCAAGCATCGTGTCAGATAGCGACCGGCCGGTCGCTATCCAGTATTTTTCTAAAAATTGCATGCCCATTCGCGACCATCTAATAAATCATAACTTTACTTAAAAATAACACGAAATTATCATTAAATTAGATACTTTACTAAAGTATTAACACCATAAAACCGTTATAGTTGTAAAAACTAGACGAATACCTGAAAATTTCACTTTTGAAGTGGCACGTGGTCGCTATTTTTTGGATAGGTTTTCGGTGTGTTTTCGAGGGCAGAGCGACTGGCAAAATGGATGATTTATTTGCGGCACATTGGTGAGGGTTAATGAACAGATTTGAAGAGGCGTAGATTCTACAGTTATCCTTGTTTTGTTTAAGCCACACTTTGTTACAAGGAGTGAAATATAACTCTTATTATTGCAATTTTACTGAGATCAGACCTGAATATAGTTGTAAGCCCGGTTTAAAACCAATTCAACCAAATCGTTATAAACGAAAAAAACCGTTTTAAATCATAAACAACCGTTTTTTTCGGTTTAAAACGGCGGATGGTTGATAACAATGTTTTATTGATTTTAATACATTTTCGTAATATTACAAAGGTAAGGATTAAGGATCACTGAAATGGATTAATGATGTGATTTTGCGGGTTTATTACCTAGTTTGTCGCTCCGAGGCCCGAGCGTAGGTAACCTATGATGAGCAAGTCAGTGTAAAATCGTTGGAAACACCGAATTTTGTATATACAGGGTTATATTAATAATTTGGATGTTCCATACAAAAATTCATACCTAAGTATCTACTCGGCAAAAATTTTTTTGCATTTCGGCACGATTTTTCTACAACGGCCCTGAAATATTAGTCAGACGTGGCGATAGCGGCTGTATTGTAGGTACCTACGGCTGTTTACGCTCTGCCTACCCCGCAAGGGATAAAGGCGTGATTTGTGTATGTATGTATGTGTATGTAAAACACAGAACTTTTTTTTTGTAGGCGAGTTTTAAACGGTTGAAAACGGTTGATTTCAGGTTTTAAACCGCGAAATTTGGTTTTAAACGTTTTAAACCGGTTGATTTACATCTGTAGACCTGAAAATGGTCGTGAACTGACGCATGGTCGCGAACGGGCACAATGACCCTACTAAATTGCCGATTAGCTGATTTGAGGAACTATGGGAGGTCCATTTTTTTTTCATATTTTGACCTGCGTTTCTTGCGGAAAGTTGATTCTGATCACCAGCTGGTTCTGAGTTTTCACTATCAGTCACTAGATCACCCAAACGCTAGTTTATATTATACCTAAGTCTATGAGATCACCCATGAGATCATTCTATATACCTAACAAACCTACTTTTGCCGTATAATAATAACCGGGACACTTGTATATTGGTGAATTTAAGTGCTTCGTTCGTTTCGATACACTATCACAGAGTAGGCTTCCTACCTATAAAAAATGGCGCCACAGACGAGAGGATAGTCGGATCGGAAATACCCTTGAAATAAAGCTTGAAAATTTGAAATCCCTTTCATCACTCCCGTCATAGAGAAGTCCGATTGTCGTTCGGCCAGCCAGACTATAGGCGCTTACAGTAAGGCTGTTCGGATAGGCCATATTTGACGGATGTCAAAATCATGTTGATGCTATGATATAAGGTCTATTCTTCTTTATTGACATCCTATTTTTAGTATGGTTTTGCCAGCTGTTAAACAAGGCCTATTTGAACGGCTGTACTTTGGTCAAAATTTAGGGAATAATTTTTTGGTCACCAAACTTTTAGATGTGTCACTAATTTGAAATTCCCCCGTAATAAAATTATAAAATCTGTGTAGGTAGATGACTTTCTCCAAGATATTAACTATCTATATCAATGAATTATTAGATTAACTACCCATCTACGTATCTTAAGGTAGAGGTACCTAGAGGTAGGTACCTGTCATGTGATTGTACCTACCTATCTACCTACTTACCTAGTTTGTTCTGTAGCATAAAAATAATTATCTGACCTCTGAAAAATACAAGAGATTCATTCATCCAGGCAATAGGTAAGTATACAAAAGATATGAATTTCTATCTTTTCTTTTCTCTTTATTGACAAATGAAAAAAAGCCTTGCAATGCGCTAGCCAATCTGCCTGTGATTGATTACCATCCAATCGGTAGTAGGGAGTAGTACCCCCCAATTGGGGAGGTCATAGAAATCGCTGAAAGCTGAAAAAAAAAACTTTGATTCATACTTAAAAATATAAGTGATAAACTGATAAATAAGTGCGTTGATTGTTATACCTACAGTTTATAATTTAACATTAGTTATCAGTCCCGTTGACTCAAATTATTTATTCAATACGTTCTACGTCCCTTGACAGGGCCAACCAGCCAACAATCTAGACAATGTACCTATGCAATGTACCTACCTAAGTACACCGCATAATGAAGAATGCAGTAGGTACATATTGGTAATAAATTAGGGTTCCCTATTCTTTGGGTTACTGAAACAGGTTTTTGGGTTTTTTCGTCTGTCTGTTGCATCTAATGCATCTTATGAAAAGTGACGTCAAGACTTTTCATATTATGTCATTCAGGAACATATGAGATCACAAAATCAACATTATATAATGTAGGCATCTTATGTTAATTAATGATAATGAAATGACATTGTTAATATAAATCGTAGAATGTAATGTGTATGTAATGTAATGATTATGACTATGTTAAAATTTTAATATGTAATTTCCGACACAAATGTTTTTGTTAATGGAATAAATAAATATCAAATATCAATAACATGTGCATCGAATCTAGTAACCATAAACCACCAAAGTACGGTCCACCTTTCAAAGTTATACCATTTCTTGACTATGTTTGTCAAGTATCCTCGTTTTTAAATGAAACAAGAAAAATCTAATATTCAGTATAATTAAATCCAAATCTTGATAAAAAGTGGAATGTTAGAGTTTCGAAAAAATCACTATTTAAAAATTAAGTGACAATTGAATCGCAGTAGAGCGTCGCTGGCGGACTTGAAGCCCTGATGACCGGTTTCTGTCAAACCTTTGATGCGCAAGTTGGAATCCTCAAAGGGCGAGTCCAATCCAACTCGCACTTGTCCGGAACTTCAGAATGCATTAATAAATGGAAGTGATTTTGTATATTCTTTGCTGCAACAATTTATTTACTTACGCAGTTATCAGTCGGTTACTTGCAAGTTTTCGGCACGTCATGTTTTTGTTGTTTCATTTTGTGTTAAGTACCTGGAGGTTACTGAAGTGGATATAAAACCAACTTTAATTTGTTAAAAAAATTAGTAAGAATTTGATACTGCAAGTAATATACAGACGGCTTTTTTAAGTTCGACAAAGGCGTGGCTAACTAAAACAAAGTCGGTAAGTAGGTAATTTAAGATTGATGATAATGACATGAAACGTAATAATTACCTACTTACTTTAAAAAAATGATGGTCCAAAACCAAGATCTTGACAAAATCATTTTTTTTGTGCCTTGCTTCTCATAAATACCTACACTAAAGAGCTTTGCTATGTCAGTAGGGAAAGGGGGTTTTCTTTTTCATAACTCAGCCACAATAGTTCCAAGAGGAAAGTTGTTCAGTTTCACGGGCCGTTTCATTGTTCGCCCCATTAACGGAAAGCGGTATTGTCTCTAACATTCTGTATTTGTATTTGTCTTGAAAAGTAATAAATATAAATAAAACTAACAACTAACCAACAGAAATGGATCCCGGGCTAGAGATAGAAGTGGCGGCTTTGTCAAAAATAAGAGACATGGAAGTATTGGAGGCGAAGAAAGAATCTGATGTGCAGCAAGTTTATCGAGGCGGAACCGCCTTCGTCACAGGTGCCACAGGGTTTCTAGGGAAACATTTCGTGGAGAAATTGTTGAGGTAATGTATTTAAATAATTTACAAGAAAATCTGTTGGTGCAGTATGTTGGCATGTAAACATAATCTAGGGGCGGATTGTAAGCGCTGTATGCCCCATTTCGAAAATAAAGCCGGATAGAAACTTCCTTCATCTTGAAGCCATTCTCATTCATGACCCCAGACCAGACTACAGCGGCAGTTAGGCGGCAATAGGTAGACAGTTAAAATTTTCCCAGTACGTACTGGGAAAATGCTAACTGTCTACCTATTACTGTTTATGAGATACAGCATTCGAAACAAAATTAAATAAAATCGATCGAAATAATATGTTCTTTCTATAGGAGCCCCCCTAATTATTATTTTATTCTCTTTTTTTGTGTTAGTTGTAATATCGGCAACTGAAAAATAGCATAGGTATGTGAAGATTTTAACTATCTAGCTACTACGGTTTATGAGATACAGCCTGGTGACAGAAGTGCAAACTGCGAAGTCGCAGTAGGTATAACTCGATTTTTATAACTCTGCGCATGGAGCTGTCAAAAATCCCATACGATTTGACAGTTCAACTGTCAGATCCCATACATGGACGCTGTTTAGCATTCATGTACTAACCCACACAAATTGAGGTTTTGAGTTATGAATGCAGTTCTATGCGTATTCACATAAGCTTTCAGATTCTTCAACTTTTATTTTAATAAAAAAATTATTTAATTAATAAAACCCCAAAAATTGTTATTGCGAAATTCACAACACCCCTACTTAATTTTGCAATAATGTACTATGCACATACACTGTTATTGCAAAATAATTTTCGGGAATTTCAAAAAAGCAATAATGTACTACACCATACAAGGTTAAGGTCAACAATATGAGGCAATATTTTTAGTGTGGCCTGTGAGCGTGGCCTAGAAGATAAATACAAAATATTAGATATTCCTGGAGAAGATAAGTTCATGGGCGGGTTCTCCCCGCACTTAATTAATGTCGTGGAGCTGATTAGCAAAGGGTCCACAGGACAGGTCCACTTTACGGTTAAGGCTATACGGACTATCTGGCTATTGTCTTTCCGGAGCCGTTTGAGAGTATCTTCTGCAGCTGATCACTGAAGATCTTCAAGAATGGTGCACAAAACATGAACTCATTATGTCCACCCACAAACGTATTCTGGGTGTCCGCGGGTTCCGTTAATTAACAAATCAAGCATACAATTTTGGAAATGCAGAAGACGCCTAAGGAAGATCTGGGGCTTATCACCGAAGAAAACTCCATGAACTATGGCTTTAGAGAGGGTGCAGTCGTTTTTTGGCCTAGAAACGATAACGATGAAGAAAAACTGCTGTCATTTCAGTGACTGGCCTGCTAGGCCGTTGCTAAATGCGTACAAACAACGTCGTCTGACGTCTTGCATACACTAATCGACCTGCCTGCAGTGGACATCTTCATTCAACAGGAAGCCCGCATAGCGGCTATCGGGCTCAAGCATACAGACTTTTGGCCCAATTGCAGGGGTCATGAGGAAAAAACGCTGAATGACTAACCACTCACTGAAGCGCCTTGTAATAAGGTCCCAAAAATATACGTGTTTGACTAGCTATACTAAATCTTCGAGAGAACTATCACATCAGTTCTAGAGATTCTCGCTGAATTTGAGCATATGAGCAAAAGCCTCCACCCAACGCGATGAACCCGCCATTTCTCGCTACTTTACAGATAATTTCCCGGATGCAGATAGATAATGACTACATCGGGGTGGCCTCAGGCTGCTCAAAAATAAACAAGCACCTCCAGCACCTCTGTGGTAACACCCCTGTCTCCATATATCCTCGACGCCTTGAAGACCTGGAGCCAGTCATAAGTACCTGCATGGCTCTATAGAATGTCTTTCTTTCGAAGTACTCACTCCAGTAACTTGTATCTGAATACTTGCTCACCGCATCGCCTCGCCTGACTGAAGCACCACCATCAACAACATGACGTCACCAATTTCAACGGACATCGGTGAAACTTAGATCCCACAAACTCAACGCATCATCAAGCCATTTGGTCCTCGGTAAACATCGCAGTACCAGTAATGGGTGTTCCGTGCGACATGAGCTCTATCCTCGGTTGACACTCAAGAATCTCAGCCACACACTCCAGCGTGCAGCCTGCTCTACTATTTCTAGACGCCTGCTAGCCTCAGCGCCTGACAGCACGATGAAGCAGCGACTGCCACAAGACATCAACGGCTGAACAGATTCTTGAACATTTCAAAAGGAGAAGTTAGAAGGTGGCGCGCATGTGGTCGACGACGAGGTGTACAGTCCTAAAAAACGCAGTATCTAAGTGTTGTTGCCGATCGCTAAAATACAACTTCCAAACTTGTCAGTTCCCTGGTCACAGCACCCGACCAAGCGGATAGCCTACCCTTTTCCCTCCTCCGTCGTCAATCGGCCAACTGACCCCATCATCACTCCTCCTAAAGATGTCTTCAAGACTTGGCATCATCATCAACAGCGAATGAGTCATCCATCTTTGCTTTTCTGAAGATATTCATAACAGCATAAACGCAACGACCCACAAAAAATGATATTCTGCTGCGAGATGAACTTGGTCAAGACTGAGGTCACGCTCAGTCAACAATTCATCATAGTTACAAATTCATCTATCCACCCAAATCCATCATACACAAATTATAGTTCTTTATTTCTTAATTTAAAATTCCTGTTAAGTATTTAGCAATAATGTGTTAAGCCACATAGTACATTATTGCTTTTTACGAATTACGATGTTTTAATTTTGCAATAACAGTTTTTCTTGTTTATTTAAATAAATAACCATTTAAACATTTAACTAATAAAATAACCTAAATCTACTAATTTAAACGCAACTAGTGATACCAAATAATCTAAGTTCACGTTAAGGGACACTGAAATAAATCGAAAAATCTCTTAAAAACTTTAAAGGCGCGTAGCTCATTTTAGTCCAAGTGTGGGTTAGTACATGAATGCTAAACAGCGTCCACATATAGTTATAAAAATCGAGTTATGTTAGGGTTCCATTTATTTTCACCCTTTGGGTACGGCGCCTTAAGAACAGAATGTTTGAATTATAAACCAAACTATAGCAGGTGATTTAATTATTATTGCAGGTCCACAGACATTGAAAAAGTCTATTTACTTATGCGACCCAAAAAAGGCAAGACGATCAAAGAAAGACTTGATGAAATGCTTGCAAATCCGGTGGGTAAAAAAATAAATTATTGTAATGTTCGTTCTGAAGTTCTGACTACTTCAAAGTGGAACAAAAGTTATGTGCATATTTATATTATGCACTTTCGCTAACATTTAACATTTCAACTATAATGATCATCATCATCATCATCATCATCATCCTCAGCCCACATCCACCCACTGCAGAGTATAGGCTTCCTATCTACAGCGCCAATTCAGTGCCAGTCTTATCTAATGAAGTCATTAAGATTGATCATACTGGTGGTTTGCCCACTGACCTCTTCACTCCTCTTGGCCATCACTCTGCTTTTCTGACTGCACTCTTAAATTCACAGTTATTCGACAAACTTCGGAAAAGGAATCCTATTTTCATTGAAAAACTGAGCATCATAGAAGGGGACATAACAGAAATTAACCTTGGGCTATCACAACAAGATCGAAATACTTTGAGCAAGGAGGTGAGTGCAGACATCTTTACGAGTGGATGCAACCCTTAGTTCCTTTATATCTGATATAGGTAATGTAGGTGTAACTTGCGCAGGTAAAAAATGGATCCCGAATCGACAACATTATTGTTTGCCCCTCTATCTTGCTATATGACATAATATGAATATATAATTTAATTTATGAAATTAATTCAGGCGTAAGCAAGCACTAACCGAAAAAATCAATAGTCAGTGGTGGGTCACATACCTATTATTCGTTCTTTCTTGTAATTGAACATACAACAATACATTATTCACAATGATGATAAACAATAATATCTGTTTACCTGCCTTGACGTCAATGTACTTTTAAGTTCAAACCGTGATATGATGTCCCTTGACCACATCGTGAAAAAGTTTTTGGATTTTTTTTACCTACGTAATATCTTGAAATCTACAAAGTACCGAGATGAAACTTAATTTTTTTAGTACCTGTTACTTTAAGATATACCTATCTATAAATTATTGGAGTCTATGTTGAAAACAAATGCGGAAATGCGAGAAAGCGAAAAGCAAAGGGATTTTTTCTGGAATATATCTACCACCATAACAGGCAGTGGCAATGATGCATTAATAAAACTTTACGCAAAAAAGTTTTTTCATTATAATTTATCATCAGGTTTGTTTCATCGTCCACATGGCCGCAACGGTCCGCTTCGACGAAACGCTTCCTCACGCAACTATTGTCAACGTCCGCGGCACCAGGGAAGTTTTGGCGCTGGCTAAAATCTGCCCGAAACTTAAGTAAGTACTTACTCATCCCGAATATATCTATACAGAATAAATATCCTGGACATTCCATTGTTTTGATTTTCATTTGTACAAGTTAATTTTTTCAGAGCTTTCGTCCACATTTCGACAGCTTATAGTCATGCGACGCGGAGCAGAATCAAAAAGGAAGTCTTGGAGCAGTTCTACGATGTCCCCGTGTCGCCGCAACAGCTCATTGAAGCTGCTGAAAATAAGAATGAAGTGCAGCTAGCGAAAATTAATGAATTGTAAGTACTATTTGTAATAGAAAATGGACTTTGAGAGTTTCCATTTTCCTAAGTAACTAATTAGATACCTTATTTATTATTGCTTATATTATAGGTATTGCTTAAAATAAGTCATGAAAAATATAATTTACATACCTACACATGCATAGTGATTTTTGCACGTAAGCCCAAAAAATAGCCCTAAAAAATACCTAACCTTTTTTCTGAGACAGTCGGGTAAATCAATAGTCAATTGAAAAGTAAATCGCTAACTTAGTATTAAAAAAACATAATTCATCAAAAGAAGCTATTTAGACATCTAAAAGAAGCTGAATTAAATAAGTGCCTAACTAATTAAAAAAAACACCTATTCAAACCTGAGTGGGTATTTGCGCGGAATTCTGATTGGTACAAATTTTCAAGCCATTGAGTCCCGCTACGTACCCACTACGTACCTAACCGGTTACCACTGTAGTTAGAAAAGAGATTTTTTTTTTCAATACTGATCGAACTTGAATGAAATTCTAGAGCGATGCTAGAGTGGCCCAACACATACACCTTTACGAAAGCCGTTGCCGAGGAGTTGATCAGGACTCAGTCAGATGGACTGCCTGTCTGTATAGTGAGACCCTCGAGCGTCTTCAACGCATACCGGGAGCCGGCTCCGGGGTGGATGGATTTTAGCGCCGCGTATGGACCTGCTGGAGTAAGTTTAGTGCAAATAATCATTACCCCTGGCCCTGGTTCTATTAAAATTTGTTCTGTTTCATAACCATCATCGTGGTTTCAATGACCTTCTTGCTTTGCTTACCTACACACACATGTGTAACATAAAGGGTATAGCTGTAAGGAGGTTAAGATAGAACAACTTTCCCCATGGAACATGATGGGTCGAAAAATAAAAAAGAAATTTGGGCTGATCGACGATTTTGTATGAGAGGTTCAATAATTTTTTTCACATTTTATCTTGACCTCATTTCGGCTTGTAGATGGCGGGAAAAAAGGCCACTTCGTAGTCCACTCAGCAGTGGGTAGAAGTGGGACCGTTACTGGAAAACGGATTCTTTCACAAGATACCATGGATTTAAATCAATGAACATCCATGCAGGGAAACCTAATGGGGGATGTAAGTTTGTGGTCTTTACGAAATACTTTTGCAGGTGATGCTCGGCGTTGGATTGGGTGTGCTTCACTGCATGCAGGCTGATCGCGATGTGGTCGTAGATGCGATACCAGCGGATTTTGTTAACAATGCGGTCATGGCCGCCGGCTGGGCCACGGCCACGGCCTCAGCTAGCTTCAACGAGCCGAAGATCTACTGCGCTGGCAGCAGCACTAGGAATCCTACTACATGGGGTATGAACTTCCTTCGCAACTTGTGCTTTTGCTGCAGAATTATAATGCAATAACACAAGCTGCATCGGAATCAGACGGCACATTTATATAAAAGTAACAAAATGTAAAAAATGTCAAGCGTCGACCGGGTCGAACCTGGGATGTCTTCCCACTTCTATGCTATTTCACTGAGCACTCGACGCCTCAATCATTGACATTGAATCTCTTGATGCTCTTATGTCTTATGTCGCCTCCTCTGCAATCCTTTCATTCGGGCTCGTTGATTTTGGGTAGGTACGTACTGAATTAATTTGCCTAGGTATCGTTTGTCGAAGCCCTGGCTTTCCTGTCCCAAGTTCGGTTCCCACGTCGCCTTTTTCTTTTATCCTATCTACTTAGATACGTCACCAAATCATTTACGAACGAGCACTTGTGCAATAAAAGCATAACTCAGTTCCATGACATGTTTAGAACTGCATCCTGTCTCAAACTCACTTGCAAAATGATTACCGATTGCCAACACTTGTTTTTTAGTTTATATTTATTATCTTCTCTTATGCAGGTATATGCGGAGATGTGCATAGGACGGAAAGTCGAAGGATTGTAACCCCAAAAGCCGTGTGGTATTGTTACTCATTTGACATCAAGAACCCGATTTTATTCTATCTGGCGTACTGGGTGCTTCACTGGATACCAGCGTACCTGATCGACGCAGTCTGCTTGGTACTTGGAAAACAACGACAGTAAGACCCTACGCACAAGTTTCACAGAGTAGACGTCAGACGTGAGATGTAAGATGGCTTAAGTCAAACAAGACTAAGTGATCGTCGGAGACATGAGATGTGCAAAATCGCGACGCTTGAAACCGTTTCCATACAAAATGTATGAAACAGAAGAAACAAAGCTACACACGTGAGCGCGCTTTCTGACAGATGTCATGTTGCGCGTCGCGTCACGCGTCTATTCTGTGTAGCTTGCCCCATAGAACTTTCTAACGATAAACGTGCCATCCTCAAGCTTAACTCCTAACTAGTCTATTTATTTTTTTATACTCGTATTTACCTCGTTCATAAAGAGGTTTGTTAGTTTTAGTTTGTTTGGTTATAAGTGACATGTTTTTTTTATAATTGTAGTATTGTTTAATTATTGGATGTTTTAAATAAATGTATTAACACCTAAGGACCTTGGAAAAAAATAGTCATTTTGTAAAACTTCAAAACATTAAAAAAATTACTCTGTTCCAGATTCGTGAAACTGTACACAAAAGGATACAAGCTCTTCACTTTATACTCTTTCTTTTCTACAAACGAATGGTTCTTTAGCGATAGAAATCTCTGGACTCTGAAGGAAAGCTTGTCGCCAGCGGACCAACAGATATACAACTTTGACACCAGTCAAATAGATTGGAAAGAGTTAATGCTGATCTGGGGCATAGGACTGAGAAAATACATCTATCAAGACGGATTAAAAGGTAAGCCAAATTTGCCCAAATTTGCAAAGTAGGTTACTTTCATCTAAGAAAAACACTACTTCGCATGAGACATCAGAATCTCAGACTTTCAAGAATTTAACAAAAATATTTCAGGAAACGTCAAAAAAACGTGTTCATAAGGGAAAGAAGTTTAGTTTCTTGATATGATTGCACCCTGTCAGTATTCAAAGAACTGTCTTATCCTATCTTTCTTTTTTCAGATACAGAGTACGCAGTAAAAAAGCAGAAATGGCTTTATGTAGCGAACTTACTGGTCGTGGCAGTTTACGCTTACTTATGGTGGAAATTGTTAATTTTTTTGTTTAGTGCAATTTCTTATATTTTTTTGTTTTAACCTTTTGAACCCAAAGATGACATAATAGGGGTTCCAGCTGCGTGATGGATGACGGCTTTTGATATTTCAAACCCATTTCTTTGCCACGGATGTCGTGACATATACGGAACTCTAGGGTTTGCTTTTACAATTTTAGATGATGACAATCTGATGCATACATTACGCATAAAATAAAACTGATCCAAAATTTAATGTTACTAATTATAGTAAGTAAAACATATAACTAGATAACGAGTCTTTAGGATAGGAGTTATAACCCTCTAAGGGTTAAAGTTTTTAAGCAGTAGCGATTAATTTTACTACTAATTATAGTACTAATTGAAAATGGTTCAATACTTAAATTTTCAATTGTTTCAATATTCATTGATTATTTTCTTTGTATGCTGAATTTGATATTTAAAGGAAATCTGATTCTGATTGTACATTAGTTAAATTACGCCAAATAATTATTGTTTGTTTGCAATCAGTTTTTTTTGGTCAAAATAAATAAAACTTACAGTTTTTTGATGCGCATTTAATTTCTTCCCATTTTACCCACGACGGAACGGAGCGGAGACGTTGTATGTTTTTGTGTTTGCGTGCGTGTGTGCGTGTTTGTGTGTTTGTTTGTGCAATTCCATATCTCTAATACCACTGGTTGGATTTTTATGTGGTTTTCTGTGATGGATTAGGATTTAATTTCGCATGTTCTAAGTTAGGTACCTATTATGCGAACAATTCTCCAGGGCGCGCTACAGTAAACATTTGTTTATGCAAATTAATGATACCATCAAAACCAATAGCCAGATTTTGATGCAGTTTTCAGTGATAGATGAAGATTTGACTGAAAAGTGTTCTCAGCTAGGTGCTTCGCGAGCAACACACCATAGGGTGCTGCAGTAAACTGTCGTGACAAGATATAGGTACTTGCTTAATTCGTAGGCTCGATTAGAACCGCGGTACCCAGTTGGTAGTGGCGTCGGCAGTACAGATGCCGAAGGGCGCAGGTTCAAATCCGGCCTGCAGTGGAAGATTTTGCAAGTTTTCCAAAAATTATATACTTAACACGAGAAGACGTGTTTCATTTGGTATTCAGACTATCGTTTATTTATTCAATCAAATTGGTAGGTGAGCTGCCAAGCACCACCTTCGTATGCTCTTTGTCACTTTCTTAGTGCTTTCTGAGGTGGCAAAGGCTTTAGGTGTTTAGGAAAAATAAGTTGTCCAGTATATCTTTTTGTGGTTGCTGAGTGTTCAACCTGCCATCTAGCGGATCTTGGTCCAGTTGCTTAGTTAGCTCGTAGCTTGCCTCACTGACGGTAGGTACGTCAAGATCGAAGTGCTGAGCCTTCTCAACAGATGGCGTTGTTTTTATTTTTTGTGAAAATGAACACGATTGAGTAAAACTGTTTAAAAATAAAACAACCTCCTATACAAAGTTGTGAAAATTGTGCCACTTTGTATTGGAGGTCCAAGTCTCATATTCCGACCTGTGGCCTACAATTATTGTTGCCTTGGTTCGTTCGTTGCATAGGCCACACACACAGGTCGGAATATGAGACTTGGGACCTCTAATACAAAGTGGTATAGGTAGGTACATATTCTACAGGTGAAATTCTTTTTATATTGCGTACCTAGTCGGTTAGGCACTCTTTATTAAACCGACTACGCAAGGTACATCGAATGTCGCCTGTAGAACTGTAGCCTGTAGTTTCGTAAAATCAGTACTTGAGTGTGTATGAGTAGAATCATGGTGGAAATGTAGAACTCACTAGTAAATCTGCTACATTGTAAAAAAATACACATTAATAATATTCAATTATACTATGTAGGAAAGGAATATAGGTATATCTTAACTATCTATTAGTCCATAACATATAAGTACAATTATAATCGAAGCTTTCCTCAGACTGAAAAGAAGACGACTGTCCCGATGGCGTAGTGGATAGTGCCCCTGCCTTCTACGCCAATGGTCGTGGGTTCGATTCCCACCGAACACAAATATTTGTTAAGTTAATTTTCAAATATTTGTGTTTAGTCTGGGTGTTTTCTATGTATAATAATGTATTTATTTACAAAAAAAAAAGTATATAAGTATTATATCAGTTGTCTAGTTCCCATAGTACAAGCTTTGCTTAGTTTGGGGCTAGATGGCGCTGTGTGTCTCGTCCAGACATATTTATTTATTTATTTAAGAGAGGTCTTGATAGAAAGACTACCCCGTTTTATGTGGGTAGTAATAATTGACAAAAGAGTATTGGATCTCCCTGTTTCTAAGTGTTTCTAAGTATGAATGTACTCATTCATACTCATCAATCTAAGTACTACTTATGTAGATCCGAAACTTTGCTATCTTCAACTTTAGTTTTGAACAAATGATAAGCTAATCATAGTCCGAGCGACGGCAGGTCTCAACCATATCTCACAAAAGAATAGAATATTTTAGCTATGTACGGGTAGACGAGCTCTAGTACTTCGGATTGGTCGTGGCCCTCTAAAAAGTAAAATATCTCATCGAAGAATAGAATGAAAATATATCGTACCGATAGCTTGCTTGAGTCTGCTTACATATATATTGGTCTGCCTGGCCACAGCCTGGCAGTTTTCCTGGTCCGACCACTTTTACTTTTTTAGTAAAAAAATTATCTCTTCGAATAAAAGAATAAAAATATGTCGTACCGATAGCTTGCTTAAGTCTGCCTAGAAAAATACTGGTCTGCCTGACCACAGCCTGGCAGTTTTCCAGGTCCGACCACTTTTACTTTTTTTTGAGTTTTTTTTTTTTCTTCGAATAACAGAATGAAACTATGTTGTAATAATAGTTTATTTAAAGCTGAACACATATCCCGTGGTCTTCCTGAGCTCAGTCCGGTAGTTTCTCCGATGCGATCACTTTTCACTCTCAGTAAATTTCAATTTTAAAGGACCCTGACTTTGTTTATTAGGGACTGGGCCCCACCAATAAAATGAAAATTTGTCAGTGTATAGAAGTGAGATTTACAGAGCTGTAATCTCTCAATGTCCAGATGAAGAAAATGTTTTCCCAAGTATTATATTTTTGAAATAATTACTACGAATACATCTGAAATTGTAGATTCTTGAAATTAACATACTTATTCTGCAGACCACGACCAATCCGAAGTACTAGAGCTCCTCTACCCGTACATAGCTAAAATATTCTATTCTTTTGTGAGATATGGTTGAGACCTGCCGTCGCTCGGACTATCAGGTAGGTAAATAAATTTGATGAACTCTACCTTAGGAACATAGAACAACATGAAATTGCTCAGCCAGCAAATCTTTGTAAAACTCTTACACCAGGGTTCGGCGGGTCGTTGGGTGACTCGGTATCCCACACGAAGAGAGTGAGAGAGCAATTCTCTACGAAATAATTTTTCATTTCCTTACTTTTTTATTTCCTTTTTCAAAGTTCTGCCCTGTTGTGTTCAAACGGAAACGAATTTTTGTTAACGAGAAACCGATAGGTTAGAATGATTTTGATTGAAAAGCCTGAGGCCGCAATCTGGCCTGGCTGGTCTAGCTCTGACCCGCTAGATATTTGTGATAGCTTTTTTAAAAACGCTGCGATTTTCGGATGATTTGTGGTTTTTCAATACTTTGAAACTGTCTAGTCGTAGTGGGCATAGACTTATTTATGTAGTGGGTATGTCGAAATTTTGTTTTCACTTATTTCCCATGTAGGTAAGTAGCTTATGCTTAAAATCTGCATGAATGACATCCTGCTGTTTAAAAAAGGTGCTTTATACAACGCGTTACAATACAAAACAACAAATAAATAAGGTCGAAATTCGAAAAATAATTTTGGACCTCCCATACAAATTTGCCGATCAGCTGATTTCAGTTATGGGAGGCCCAAATTTTTTTTTCGTATTTCGAGCTATGTTCCTTGGGGAAAGTTGTTCCTTATCACCAGCCGGTTCTGAGGTTTCGCTATCGGTCACTAGTAAAATTTCACCCTATATTAGTGTAGAGTTTATCTCCCGACAAAAACGGGAGATCGTGCCTTATGGCGTTCCCTGGGGAGGCCTACGTCCAGCAGTGGACTGCAATAGGCTGAAATAGAATAGAATAGTAATGGGTGTTACAAATGTGTATGTTCACTCTGGCTCGTCCATGCTCTGGCTGATTTGCGTAGTTGCGTACCAGCTGTGCGGCCTTGCTACGTGGAAAATTTTAAAAAATAAACGCCACACCCACGCCTAGAGACAAAAAACAATAGGAAACAATTATTTTGAAGTAGGTAGTAGGTAAAACTAATTTGCAGATTATTTACTTTCCTTGGAAATAAAAGAAACGATGACGTTTTGATTGCTTAGCTGTTGATAAAGTTTGGTTTAGGTGGTATAAAAGACCATCTTTTTGTCATTTTTATACTTTTCGTGCAAAACGAGGTCTTCAAAATGTTCAAAATAATTCTTTCTATTTTCTGTCTGTCTTTGCTGCAGCAGGGCGTGCAATCAGGTGTTCCCAAGTCGCGTAAGTAATTTTCACACTAATAATTAGTTGGTACCTACTTAAATTAGTCATTGTTGTGTGTTATTTTATGCAATGTTGTAAATTATTTATTGACTACATACATACAATATATTGTAATATTACGCCTATAAACGGCCATTTACACCACGTCTGACAAAAGTTTGAGAGTCATTCAGAAGACTGTGCATCACCATAGCGACAGGTTGTCAGACTGTCGCCTAAAATTCTCAAAAACCTTAGTCGCTTCTTACGACACTCACGGGAAATACAGTGTGAGTCTTGATAAAGTGTACATATCAAAATCAGGGAAACTGCATCCAAATTTATCGATGAAAAAAATATTAAAAAAAATAAAAAAAAATATCTGAATTTTTTATGATTTTTTAAGATTTCAATTGTACCTGTTGACCCCATTTAGGTAATCGTCATAACTTTTAAATTAAGTGTGTTATCAGTGGAATAAATTTTGTGATGATTGCTAATAATAAGCCGTAATATAAAAATATCCCAGAGAAATAACGTTGTTAATTTATAATTAATAGAAACTTGAAGAAAATTTTGTTTTTTTGTCATTCATTTTACTATTATTTTACAATTTCTTAAAAAGTCACCCCGTAAACCCTACTTTTTTTTTATTTATGCTTATTCTACATGGCATTAGCTTTCTAAAATAAAAAATTGCACGTTTACAACTCAAATACAACAGTTTTTATGAGCCTTTATAGTGTCCATGCGCCTGCGAGGCGTGTTGTTTTACTTCACACCATTGTTTATCACAGGTAGAGACCTTTGTGTGAGTCATTAATTTGATTTAAGAATAATAAATGATTATGCAGAAAAAATACTTATGTTTTAATCATTATCCAGTATTTAACTAAGTTAACTGTTTTTTTAAACGCTGATTTAAGAAGTTGTAGTTGAGTTATAAACATGATTTTTTTACTTTTAGCAAGCTTATGCCATGTAGAATAAGTTTAAATGAAAAAAGTAGGTTTACGGGGTGACTTTTAAGAAATTGTGAAATAATCGTAAAATTTATGACAAAAAAACAAGATTTTCTTCAAGTTTCTATTAATTATAAATTAACAACGTTATTTCTCTGGGATATTTTTACTTCATGAGTACTGCTTATTATTAGCAATCATCACAAAATTTATTCCACTCTGATAACACACTTAGTTTAAAAGTTATGAAGATTTATCTAAATGGGGTCAACAGGTACAATTGAAATCTTAAAAAAATCATAAAAAATTCAAATATTTTTTTTTATTTTTTTTTATATTTTTTTCATCGATAAATTTGGATGCAGTTTCCCTGATTTTGATATGTACACTTTATCAAGACTCACACTGTATAAGTATGGGGTGATGCTATTCTAAGCCGGGGCACCACACGGCAAACCAACAATTTAATGATAAAGTGTTTCTTTCTGTTTTCCTTACTTTGAATTAATTCCATTTTAATGTGAAATCATAATACGTATAGGTTTTTTAAAGTTTATACCGAGCAGTTGTTTAAAATTCTAATTTGGTATCACACCTGTTTAGATTACCAACTTACTTAAAACACGCGAAAATTCTCACATTATGGATGTACGTATTACTATCAAGTAATTACTAGAACTCTGAAGTACGGCCGTTTGAATAGGCCTTATTTGATAGCTGTCAAACTCATACTAGAAGACAATGTCCACAAAGAAAACTATAAGGTTACATTTAATTAAGTACAAATCTCTAAAGGGTGTGTTCTGCTTACAATACTGAACAACTTTTGTACAAAACTTGTATTCAAAAATATGATAAAAAAATTTGGACTTCCCATACAAAAATGTTAAAAAAACTGTGTCACTGAGTACCTATGGGAGTTCCAAATTGTTTTTTCATATTTCGAAGAAAAGTTTCTAACGTTAAAAAGTTATTCAGTTTTGTGAGTAGACCAATACCCTCAAGAGATTTGCACTTAATTAAAATTAACCCTATACCGGGAGTAACGGAAAGGGTATAACAAGCCGAAAGGAGGTCAAGGTACTCATAAAACTGAACAACATACAAAAACTATGGGAGGTCCAAATTTTTTTTTCATATTTCGACCCATGTTCCATGGGGAAAGTTGTTCAGTTTCATGAGTACCTTGACTTCCTTTCGGCTTGTTATACCCTTTCTGTTACTTCCTGTATAATAGACCATTAACGCGATGTTGACAGCTGTCAAATATGGCCTATTCAAACGACCGTACTGTAAATAGAACCAGTCTTTATATTTACTTATCATCACTACACATACAGTAGGTAGATCTTATTAAGGAAATACATAAACTAGGTATATACTTCTGTAAGTACAGTCAGTGCAGAAAACTAACTCTAAATTAAATAAAATCATTTGCACAAAATAGAAAAATTACAGAAGGATAGCTCTAACCTTTTTTCGATCAATTTATACCTACACTTTAGGATTGGTACTAATCTTTCTGAATTTAGTTGCGACAAGCTGTATAAAAAATTATCCTACCAAAACATAATTATTTTATGTTAAATGTGCCAAGACGTTTAATGTTGTTTACCCAACGAAGAATGTCCAAGTAGAGCCAAGCTTCTAAATCGACACGCACCGTATACAGGGAGTAACAGAAAGGGTATAACAAGCCGAAAGGAGGTCAAGGTACTCATAAAACTGAAGAACTTTCCCCATGGAACATGGGTCGAAATATGAAAACAAAAATTGGATATCCCATACAAAATCTCTGATCAGCTGATTGATTTACTATGGGAGGTCCAAATTTTTTTTCATCCTTTCTGTTACTCTAAAAAAACGTAACTATCAAGAATATACGTATTTTTTTATATGTCCCAAGTATTTTGCACTAACTGTACTTACTACCTTCGATCAACTCATCTTCTGTCCCGTACTTACTACCTTACTCTGTGGCTCTATGGCGCAAGCTCCACAGAGTAGATGTTACTACCTTACTCTGTGGCTCTATGGCGCAAGCTCCACAGAGTAGATGTTACTACCTTACTCTGTGGCTCTATGGCGCAAGCTCCACAGAGTAGATGTTACTACCTTACTCTGTGGCTCTATGGCGCAAGCTCCACAGAGTAGATGTTACTACCTTACTCTGTGGCTCTATGGCGCAAGCTCCACAGAGTAGATGTGAGACGTACAGTTGGCACATAGGTTGGCATCTTTGGAGACGTGAGACGTGCGACATCGCGACGCTTGAAACCGTTTCCATATAAAATGTATGAAACAGAAGAGACAAAGCTATACACGTGATAATGATCGCTTGTCTGACAGATGTGACGTTTGCACGTCGTGTCGCGCGTCTATTCTGTGGAGCTTGCCCCCTTGGGTCTTAACATAACATAATGTTAACTATGATGTACCTACTTGCTTACCATCTTAAAATATTCTTTGCTATGACAACATGACTGAGATATAAATATAAATGAGGTAAACTGTGTTCAAATGTTTGTTAAAGTTGTCTAGGCGGAGGTATAAGTCGTTTTGTCGTTTTAAAATGTTTAAACTAATTGTTTGTGTGATTTGTCTACTTTTGACTCAAAAAAGTTTACAAGAGGATCCACCTACTTCCGGTCAGTGTTTCTATTTTAAACAGGGTGGCCCAAGGAGTGACGCCCAAAGACAAAATATTATAGATTCCTTAACCTGAGAGGTATCTAAATCCCCCCTGTATGTTCTGCGATATTTTGTAGGCTGTTTCCGAGTATTCCAATGTTTAAATTTATATGAAAAAAAATCGTTATGGCCTTCTATTTTATTTTGTTCGCTAGAACATAATTATCATAAAGATTATGCTACAATATAAACCGATTGAAGAACCTCAAGTCATTACAGAAGACTCCGAACTTGAAAAAGTTTTGATAGTAGGGGAGGGGGCAGCTTTGTACGGAATTTACAAAACAGGTTGTAACTTCTTCTTTTCGTGTGGGACACCGGAATGGATAACTTTTTTCAAAATGGATAACTTTCTTAATATTTTTGTGCATGGTGTATTAGGTAGCTTATCTGGGAAGATAAAAACTATATTAATGTTTAAATACCATTACACGAAAATGTCCTACGCCGGTTTTTCTACAAGCGCGGAAAGCCGTTATAGTTTTAGTAACTTCATAATATAGTATAGTAAACTACATTCCATATTTTTTCATTATTTTACCATTTTTACCTTTAAGGGTACAATATGCGTTATAGTTTCATTGTAATTTCAGATTGTAAGCTATATTCCATATTTATTTCAAATTTTTAGCGTTTATACTTTACAAGTTACAGCTGGAACAAATTATGGGTCAAAAACGCCCCTTTTAAAAGCAAATATCTAGACACAGAAAAACTTAAGTGACTTTGTTTCAAAGAAACCTCCCCTTAGTTTTAAAAAACCTATTCGACGATACCCTACTCAATATTACAGGAAAATTTTTTCACTTGTATGAAAAACAAAAACATTTGATATATAGGGTTACATTTAATTAAGTACAAATCTCTTGAGGGTGTGATCTACTCACAAAACTGAACAACTTTTGTTAAAAACTTTTCTTCGAAATATGAAAAAATATGCGTCGTAGGTGGCGCGACGAGCTGGATGCATATAGGAAAGATTGGCACCTGGATGCTCAAAATAGAACAGGATGGAAAGAGGAAAGGGAGGCCTTTGCCCAGCAGTTGGACAATGTAGGCTAATTAAGATAAGATAAGATAAGATGAAAAAAAATTGGGACCTCCAGTACAAAAAAAGGCTGCCACTTAGTATGGGAGGTTCAAATTTTTTTTCATATTCTGAAGAAAAGTTTCTAACAAAAGTTGTTTAGTTTCGTGAGTAGACTGCACCCTCAAGAGATTTGTACTTAATTAAATTTAACCCTATATTTTTCAACACGATCTATCTTCATACCAAATTTCATGTCGATAGCTCTAAAACTAACGAAAATATGAGAGCGGGGCATACAGAAAGAAGGACAGACAGACTTGACGAAATGATAAGAGTTTGTATTAAACTACAAAACCCAAAAAAATCGTGGAACATACATGAGGGTGGTTCGGATACCCCTCAGAATAAGGGAGTTACCTATATTTGGTCTTTAGACGTCTTTCCTTGGGCCGCACTTTATAAGGCAGCGAACGCTTGGTCATGACCCCTCCCCCCCTCCCCTTACCGTTACGTAACGCTTATTTTGTAATATTTTTCAGTTTATTTTCTGTGATAAAGCAATGAAACATTTTTTAGAAAACTTGCAATTTTTTCTACAATTAGACTGAATTTGAAGAGTTATTGTCAGTACTACTTTCGATAGTCATAGTTCAAATCCTGCCTCTGGCAGAAATTTTTTGAATAATTTCTAAAATATTGCATTCCTGAAACTGACACCAGAAGTGTTATAAAAGTTTGTTATCCAATTAATTTGGTAATGCGTGAATTAAGTATTAATAATACTTGAAAAAATCTTTAAAAAAGCGTTACGTAACGCTTGACTCTGACCCCCTCCCCATAGTAACGGGACCGTAACGCCCGGTCAGAACCCTCCCCTAAGTGCGTTACGTAATTTGTGGACGACCCCTTACCTGACACCAGCATAAAATCCAGTGTTTTTTTCTTTTTCAGCACCTGGCAAATGCAACATCCCAGATGTCGGCATTTTTGACGCACCACAAACGATTGTAGACCCAAACGGAATATGTCAAGAATACAACTGCTTGGACGGAGGATACTCAATTAACCAGTAAATATCTCTTTAGTTTACCGCAACAGTCCACTGCTGGACATATCAGGGGCTCTCTTTAGATTATCTTAACCACAACAGCCTACTGCTGGACATAATTATTCCATTCCGTTCCGTTCCGTTCTATTTCCGTTGAAAAAAATAAAATGAAAATGAAATTGGGCCTCCCATACAAAATTGCCGATCAGCTGATTTACTATGGGAGGTCCAATAATTTATTCATATTTCGACTCATGAGGAAAGTTGTTCAGTTTCATGAGTACCTTGACCTCCTTTCGGCTTGTTATACCCTTTCCGTTACTCTCGGTATAACACATTTTGACACCGTCTCAACGAATACTTTTTTCTTCCAGATGCCCACAATACACTGATGTATGTATCCTATTGCCAGGCCAACCAGGCGCCTTATTCCCCAACTGCTGTGAAGACCTAGATCGCAGCGTCAAACAACCCGCCGGGTGCGCCGGTGTGGCATAAATTTAAATGTTACTGGCAATCAATAATCGAACACTGTATGAAAAAATAAAAATAATAACGAGAAAATAAAAAGAGTATAAATTTTACTTTTTTCTTTTTTCTTACCAGCCTGAGTTTTGGGAATGCAATTAAAAATAGATTGGTCTGTTCAAATTGCTTTCATAAAGAACAACCACGAACAACTCCCGAATTAGCAATATTATTATATAATATGTACCCACTATTTATCCTTTTTTTCTATCATATTATATATGTATGAGTAGGATGTCACAGTCGCCCTGTTCTGTGACTGTTGTGAAGACGTAGATTAGGTACCTACAGCGTCAACCAACCCGGGTGCTCCAGTGTGGCATAAATGTTACTGGCAATCGATAATCGAACACTATATGAAAATATATAAATTAGAACGAGAAAATAAAAAGAGTATAATTTTTTATTTCCTTTTTTTTACCGTTTCATATGGTAAAATTTTACTAGTAATCGATGGCGAAAATGCAGGACGGGCTAGTGACGACAAACAACTTTCCCCAAGGAATTCCCAGAATACAGCGAGTAACAGAAAGGGTATAACAAGCCGAAAGGAGGTCAAGGTACAGTGCAGCAAAAAAGAGTAGAAATTAAATAAAATGGAACCAAAAATTTTCCATACTAAATTGTTGCCATTCATAGTCAATGTTGCCATTTAATATCGCAATTTCATACAAAGTGGCGCCCTCATTTTTTGTCTACTCTTTTTTGCTGGTCTGTACTCATGAAACTGAACAACTTTCCCCATGGAACATCGGTCGAAATAGGAAAAAAAATTGGGCCTCCCATACAAATTGCTGATCAGCTAATCTGATTTACTATGGGAGTTCCAAATTTTATTTTCATATTTCGACCCATGTTTCATTATGAATACCTTGACCTCTTTTCGGCTTGTTACTCCCGGTTAGCTCCCGGTACATAGCGCTGAACATGAACATTTTGACATGAACCGCATTTGTATGGGAATAAGGTGAAAATCGCATTTTCCTAAAGCATGAGCTACGCAGCGCTAAAATAGCGCAGCAGCGGACGTTACATGTGATTCCCGCCTAAATTATCTATAGCGTGAAATTTTACTTGTGACCGATAGCGAAAACCCAGAACCGGCTGGTGGGTGACAACGATAATTTTTCCCCAAGGAACATACTTAGGTCGGAATACAAAAATATATAAGGACCTCCCATACAAACTTGCCGATCAGCTGATTTCAGTTACTATGGGAGGTCCAACATTTTTTTTCGTGTTTCGGCTTATATCCCTGGGGGAAAGTTGTTCCTTATCACTAGCCAGTTCTGTGTTTTCGCTATCGGTCACTAGTGAAATTTCACCCTATATTTCTGTTCAGTGCAATGCCCTTAACCGGGTGCAGTTGACTAACTGTTACTTATTCGCTTGAATTAACTATGCCTCTGTTTTGCTAGTCCGTCTGTCTCTAAACGAGACCTAAGTCAAAAGAGGTAACGTAAACAAACATTCTGTACCTACAACTTGTCCGAATATGCGGCCCGTCTCTAGTCAATATCGTTATCGTTGACTGAGGTCCTTATTAGTCAATGTCGTTATTTACTTGTTTTGTCATTCACTAACGTTATTGACTGGCTAAGTGTTTTTACTGTAACATAATACAATTCTTGCTCTTTTAAAGTGGTATTATAATTGGCCTCATACTTACTTCTATGACAGACGATTTAGTTAGGCAAGATTTTTCATGGCTGTATAAGCCGATACGGGAGCGGCATGACTTTCCGCACGCTCTACAAGTGAAGGTGGAATTGGAGACTGGCACATGCATGTTTAGATGTCATTTTTATTTGAATATATATTTATATATAATACGGGGTGTAAGGGACAGCCCTCCGAATACTGAAAGAGTGCATTCAGACAATGAAATTGAAAAACTTGCCATAGAAATAAATTTCAGGAAACGAAAAAAAAAATTCGACTTCACATACAAAATCACGATCAACTGAATCAATTTATTATGGAATGTCGAAATTTTTTTTGCGTTTCCTGAAATTTATTTCTATGAGAAGTTGTTCATTTTCATGGTCTGTATGCACCCTTTCAGTATTCGGAGGGCTGTCCCTTACACCCTGTATACTATATAAGATTTGAAAAACAATAAATACGAGGTCCATGTACCTATACAACGTCATTGACATCTTATACCTTAGTACGCGCAACATTCCGTCTGTCTGTCTAACCACTGCAATTTAAAGCCATTGTCTTAATGAAGCAGGCTTCTACACATTATGGCTCCTGTCTCGGCTCTTTCCCCAGCAAATAGTTCAAGCGGAAATGCTACAGAGCTACGTGCAGCTTTATTTACTTAGTAACTAACTAGTAAACCGAACAACCAAAAACCTAGTATTTCATGTAAGACTGAATAAAAGTGACAGACTAATTAAAAAGATAAAGCAAATCTACACGCTAGTTTTCGAGCAAACTGCATTTAACTAAAAAAAAACAAAACGAAAAAAGTGCACCTTATGTCCTAGAAACACGCACTTCGATGAATTTAAATAACGCGCCAAAATAGGGGCTGTGATTGGTTGGTTGTTAGTGTGCGTGCCGTGTAAGTGAATCCTGTCTACGTGGCGGAACGTCAGTCGGGTCAGTCAAAGGGTGTTCACATAATTAATTAAAAAGTTTGTTTGAAAATGAAAAAAAAAATCTAGCCTGTAGATTATTTTTAAATGCGTTGGATGTTTTTCTTATACATATTTACGCATGCCCTTAAAATATTTGCAGTGAATTTAATAGGACCTTATATAAGATTTGAAAAACAGGAAATACGAAGACCTTCCTAACGTCATTGACATCTTATACCTTAGTACGCGCAACATTCCGTCTGTCTGTCTAACCACTGCAATTTAAAGCCATTGTCTACGCTCGGGATTTTACTCTAGAATCCCTCGTTCCGCTCATGATTCAAAATAGCGCCCTCGCCCTAAATATATCACTTTATTCCCTTGTTATAAAATAGTTATTTGTTCAACAAGAAAGCAAAATTGATTTTTACTGCGAGTGCTAATTTTGAAACCCGAGGTAGCGAAGGATACTAAAATTGAATCACGAGCGTAGCGAGTGATTCAAAAGTAGTATCCTGAGCTCAATGAGGGATTCAAAAGCACGAGTTGTAAATGTGTTTGCTTTCGTGTGGTACACACAACTTTTCACCTCTACCAGTAAGAAAATTATGTTTTTAAGGTTTTGTTCTTTATGGCTAGGCGAAGGGTGTGACTATACTGCCTAGAATTTAGTCTATAAATAATCCCGCCAAACAAATTTTCAAAGATGCGTTCAGAAATTTTACAAAATGTCAATATTTAGAAGTTTTCGTTCTGAAATCGCCGCCTTTATTACGACTAGTTTTTGAAATCTTTATTGTTAACCTTCTGCGACTGAGGTGGTAGTCTATCAGACACCGTCAAACAAATAAAACGTTGCTAGATTGCAACAACGCGTGATGCCGCTCTGTCTCGCTCAGTACCTTCCTGAAATGGTTCGCCGCAGCTGACAGTCAGGCGAAAGCAGTCACGCGATGCACACTTTTGGCGTTACCAGCGTTTGGTGTCTCACAGACGTAAGCACAGCATTAAGACCTGATTCTGATAGACGTCACCTCACAAACATTTATTTTAGTTCATAGTGTCTATCAGTCATCATCTCAATAAGAAGTATACCAGCATAGTGTCTATCAGTCATCACCTCAATAAAACAAGTATGCCAGCATAGTGTCCCTTAGACATAACCTCATGTAACGTTAAATTAAATATTTTCATACCCCTTTTTTCACTACATTTTAAGTTTGCAGAAGCAGGTACAGGTGCTGCGCTTGCAAGAAGCCAATTTACCTGCAATATTCATCTCCAATTTGTGAAGATTGTAATTTTTCATTGTTAAAAAAGGTCAACTTTGAAACTGATTTGTGCCTAAATTAACCATGAGATCTCAATAAAATACTGATTGTAGACTTAACATATAAAGATAAAAATAATATTACTTTCATTTTATGAAAGATATTTTACTGGAAAAAAATATAAAAGATTTTAAGTACTTTAGAGAAGAAATGGCAAAAAAGCTGTCTTATTAATAAACATGAATTAAAATATTACCTTTTTTAGTTTCATAAAAATCTGTTGGAATATGAATAAAAAATATTCCATTAAATAATGTAAAAAATCTAAAACAGTAATTTATTTATGAAATGTTAATAAAAATTGCAAATTAATATGACGTCTGTCAGACTACACGTCAGCCGAATGTTATCAATAAAATCACCTCAGTCGCAGAAGGTTAAATTAGATGTTCGAAATTCAAATTACTTTTCTCCACTACTTTTCTCAACAAGTTGAGAAATGTGATTTGAATTTCGAACGATGGTTAAAGACAACCTTTGCCGACTAAATTTTCGCAGCCAAATAGTTCTTTTCAAGCTGGTGAGGTGAAAACTACTATTTCCTTGCAGTCAAAAGCGCGCCGCCCTGAAGCAGGCTTCTACACATTATGGCTCCTGTCTCGGCTCTTTCCCCAGCAAATAGTTCAAGCGGAAACGCTACAGAGCTACGTGCAGCTTTATTTACTTACTTAGTAACTAACTAGTAAACCGAACAACCAAAAACCTAGTATTTCATGTAAGAATGAATAAAATTGACAGAAAAATAATAAGATAAAGCAAAGTACTTCCTAAAATCGTAATGGATTAATTATATAAACAAACTTTCATAGCAATAGTTTTTTCGAGATAATTGGTAGCATTGGTTTGAACAAACAAATGTTTACTGCAGCGCCCTCTGGTGAGTTGTTCACGTAATACCTATCTAAGAACATGCACTAAAAATAAATAAATCCGTCACTGAAAACCTCATCAAAATAGGACTAGTGATTTGAGAGATATTTGGTAACATAGGTATGCACAAACACACATTCTCTCACATCAAACGCATATACCGTCTCCGTTCCTTCGTTGGTAAAAACTGTTGACAGAATACGAAACTGCCGAAACCATCCAACTGACATGCATGCCATCGACACCTATGATCGACACACAACTGAAACAATTTTCATTTAGACTTTGTTCGTTACCTGGATCTTCAGTGACATATAATTATATAGAGATCTGTGCCCTGGATGTTATCCACCCCCAGGGCCCCAATCTCCTGTTTTGCCGTTTGAAGACTATTCGAAACTTAGAAAAATTTCATTTGACATTTTGAGAAATTCAACTTTATAGGAAACTAAGTTCAACATTATTGTTACTTAACATTTTGGTCCTACAGGATAAATACAAGTCTAAGATTAAGATTATGTCAAGTATTGTGTATATTGTGTTCAAACATGTTGCGTCGACCCCAAGTAAGTAATTGGGATAAGGACAGGAAGATGATGATGATAATTATATCTAAATATTGTCTATCTCTTGCTTGCATTGCGTTGGAGCTTATGCAATAACTGTTTGTTGCTTTGCTACTGACCGTCTTTATCTTTAGAAGATAATGTTCTGTTTCGTGCCTATAAGGCCTTCGAACATATGCTTTATCAGATCAGTTACATAAGCAACAATAATCACCTACTTTTATATTAATTTCTCTGTAAAAGTGTTATTTACACTTATCAATGGTTATTATTAATCACATTAACTAAGTGTGAAATTGGTTGAAATTAATATTATGCGAAAAACGTGTACGTACGTACCTATTTCGTTTTGCAACTCCCTGTCGTATTCTAGTACTTTGGGGAATGCATTGGCTTACTATTTTGTTTGTCAGTCTGACCACTTGCAGCCTCGCAGTATGTGATTTCTACGCAGGCATGTTCAAAAAGAACGATCTCTTGGTAGCACAGGACCGGATCTTCAAGGAAAGAGTCCCGTACAGGATAACGCAGGCGAAATATGGACGACTTTTTAAATGCCCGGTAAGTTTTGATCTTCTTCTTCTTTTTCTCGAATCGATGATATATTGTGATAAAATCTTGTCCGTAACTCTGAAAGCATTACAAGTTCGTCAGGTGCGGCAGGATGCGCCCGATCGCAGTCACACGCGGCTGCGCTCGACTCGACTATAGTCGTAGTATGAGTTACATACGCACCGGTTATGGGCGCTACCTCCAGTTAGTATACAGGGTGTAAGGGACGGTGTACCGAAAAAATTGCAGGCCTGATCAGACCTTGAAACCAAACAACTTTTACTATGGAGCCAATGTTGGTAATCGAGAAGAAAATTCCGTCTCCCCATACAAAATTTACGATCAGCTGACTGACTTTGTATGGGAAGTCTTAATTTATTTTTCGTTCGTATGTTCCATAGGAAAAGTTGTTCAATTTCATGGTCTGAGCACGTCTGCAAAGTTTTCGTTACACCGTCCCTACACTTACACGTAGAAGGTTACATAAGTGCAAATATTTAAAGAGCATGTTCTAATCACAAAACTGAACAACTTTTAAAAAAATATTTTCTTTATTTATAAAGACTTTCACTAATAATAAAAAAAGAAATTAACTGATTTTATGTCTTAAGTACATTAATTATTTAAAAATAAAAACGGTCTAAGTGAAGAGAACATGCTTGCATTAAAGCAGGTTATCCAGCCAATAACCTGCTTTTAATGCAAGCCAGTTCTCTTCTTCATTCAAATTCAATTTTTTTAGATTACCTACTTGCGAGTAACGGACAGACTGGGCAATCCTCGTGCGGTAAAAGTTACAATCATACGAGGCGGCCTTCGAAAAAGGCTCGTTGTTCTACGCATCACCGCCTTCGACAAGCCAATCGCTGTAAACGTTTACGTAGGCTGTGAGAACAAGCTGAAGAAGACCACGAAGAAGAAGACGACCAGAAAACCAAAAACAGATAAAAAGGAAGTAACACAGAAAAAAACTACTAAGCCCGCCGACGATGCCGCTAAAACTGACGGAGCCGCCAGTAAAGCCCCTACTACAACCCAGGTTTCTGGTGATCCTGAAAATAAGACTGAAAGTGGGGACGTAAATGAGGCTACAGCCAATGATACCTCCAAAATCACTACCGTCCCCCCTACCACCACCATCGCCGCCAACACCACCATCGCCGCCACCACCACCATCGCCGCCACCACCACCACCACAACCACCACCGCAGCAACACCTGGTGTGGACGTTAAGGCCGCGCTGTGAGGAAATTAGTGTTTTTGGATGCATGATGTTTCATTGGTAGATACAATGTAAGGTCCTATTAAATTCACTGCAAATATTTTAGGGGCAGATCAAATAAAATATAAGCATGTACTAGGCAAATTTTTAAAGAAATCTACAATCTAGTTTTAGAGAAAACTGCATTTAACTAAAAAAACGAAACGCATAAAGAGCTTGTTTGTCCTAGAAACACACACTTCGATGAATTTAAATTACGCGCCAAACGCGCCGTGCTGTGATTGGTTGGTTGTTAGTGTGCGTGCCGTGTAAGTGAATCCTGTTTACGTGGCGGAACGTCAGTTGGGTTAGTCAAAGGTGTTACATAATTAATTAAAAAGTTTGATTGAAATGAAAAAAATCTAGCGGCTAGATTTTTTAAAATGCCTTTGATGTTTTTCTTATACATATTTACGCATGCCCTTAAAATATTTGCAGTGAATTTAATAGGACCTTATATACACTTTAAATTAATGTAAAATGATTTCTCATTCTAATATCTAGATTCTAGGCGTACGAAAACAAGAAACCATAGGAGATACAGATATGACGTCAAAGCAAGTTGTTCAGATTGATGGGACGCTTCTACGAAAATAAGTGAAATCCCACAAAAAAATCTGTAAAAATTAGCAAAGTCTCGATGGAGCTGCTTTAAGGAACCTTAGACATGGCACGACTTTGTCTAGATTTCATTACTTTTCGAGACAAACAAGCAGCTTTATCAAGACTTGGCTAGTTTTAAAGATATTTTGATGGGATAGTAGTTGTCGTACCATAACCATAACAGCCACAACAGTCCACTGCTGAACATGGGCCTCCCATCGGGGTATTGCCATACTCACCACGCTTGGCTAGCGGATTGGCGAGCGCAGTGCGTGATGGTGCATTAACAGGAACGCTGCTGCCCATTCCCGGATGAGTATCCCTTAGTCGTTTACGACACCCACGGGTAGAATTGGGGTGGTGCTATTCTAAGCCGGTATCACACGTTGTCGTACAGTCGTCAGTATTATATTTATCTGTTAAAAAAAAATTATGCTTGTTATACAGCTATGTTACACTTTTTGAAAATTCACTGCATGGCATAGCTGGACAACGATTGGGAATAGGTAAAAACGTATACGGGCTGTTAGGAACGGTCAAAAAACTTTGCAGGCGTGCTCAGACCATGAAACTGAACAAATTTTACTACGGAGCCAATGTTGGGCAACGACAAAAAAATTTCGACCTCCCATACAAAGTCAGTCAGCTGATCGTGAATTTTGTATGAGAGGTCGGAAATTCTTTTTCGTTTCCCACCATTGGCTCCATAGTAAAAGTTGTTCAGTTTGATGGTCTGATTATGCCTGCAAAGTTTTCGGTACACCGTCCCTAACACCCTGTATACAGCCTGGTAAGAAAAGTAGGACGTTCCTTCGAACCACACGTTCTATAGGTATAGAACGGATCTTAAGGGTGTTCAAACAATTTATAAAAATATTAAAAGATTAACTACAATACTTTCTAAAAAAATAAATTAAATTGTTCAACACAACACGCTTTACAGTCAATTACGGCTCGGTTAACTTTGCACCGTTCCTTCGCCGCACTCAAGATATAGTGAAACGTAGACTTATGGTGTACTTCTTGTATTTGTCCGAATATCGTGTGGAGTAGAGTGATCGACTGAGACTAAGTTACATCAAACTTATATGTATACTAATTAAAACTACGTGAATTGTTGACGCTCTTGAGATAATTTGCTTACCTAGATGAACTTTGAATCTAGCTCATTCTAACTAGGTGAAGAAAACATAAGCATCAGCTGGTTCCGGTTTGGACACAGCTGACGCTGTAATCTTAACTCTCGCGCAATAAGGTCTACAACTCTACAACGTTGCAACCGCAGCTGAACGTGACCGTAACGATCTGCTATGTAGCCATCAGACCAAGGGCTAAATCTTATTGAAAAAAAAAATTGACATGGTCAAGACACTTTGTTATACCAACAGAACTCTAGGTTTAAAGGAACGTACTACGTCTTTTCCTAACACCCTGTGGAGGTTGAAATTTTCCTAGTGACCGATAGTGAAAACTCAGAACCGGCTAGTGATAAGGAACAACTTTCCCCAACGAACATAGGAAGAAATACGAAAAATAAAATTGACCCTCCCATAGTAACTCAAATCTGCTGATCGGCAATTTTGTGTGCGTCAGAATGGCTGGTCGTCTGTGGCGTTGGTTTATGAGAGTTAATTAAAAAATTGCTACATAATTGCTTATATTTGCTACATATAATAAATAATTGCTACATAACGAAAACTCAGAACCGGCTGGTGATAAGGAACAACATTCCCCAAGGTCATAGGTCGAAATACGAAAAGTAAAATTTGACCGCCCATACAAAATTGCCGATCAGCTGATTTGAGTTAGTATGGGAGGTCTAAAATTTTATTTCGCATTTCGACCTATGTTCCTTGGGGAAATTTGTTCCTTATCACCAGCCGGTTCTGAGTTTTCGCCATCGGTCACTAGTAAAATATCACCCTATATTTAGAAATCAAATATTTTTTTTGACCAGTCATCCTGACGTTTGGTTGGCTGGTCTCCTCCTAGTTTATCCTTATGCATGCACAGTTTCCGAAAGGTATTGCGTCAATAATTGCTACATAATTACTTCATTTATCCTAATTAGTTGAAACTTCAAGCATATATCAAATTAAGGATGTAGCAATTATTTTAAATTATCCCAAGGAAAAGTACCTAAACTAGGAGGAGACCAGCCAACCAAACGTCAGGATGGCTGGTCAAAAAATAAATCCTATTACTAAAAATATATCCTATGTAGCAATTATTTATTATATGTAGCAAATATAAGCAATTATGTAGCAATTTTTGAATCAACTCTCACAGACCAACGCCACAGACAACCAGCCATTCTGACGCACACGCAATTTTGTATGGTAGGTTAAATTATTTTTCATATTTCGACCTTTGTTTCTTGGGAATAGGTGTTCCTTATCACAGCTGGTTCTGAGTTTCGCTATCAGTCACTAGTAAAATTTCACCCAATAATTAGCGTGTAAGGAACAGCCCTCCGAATACTGACAGGGGGCACTCCGACCACGAAACTGAACAACTTCCCGTAAGAAAATATTTCAGGAAACGTAAAAAAAATTTGACTTCCCATAGTAAATGCTACGAGTTAATCGTAATTGTAATACCTATTTAACATCTAAATTTTTTAACATCTCCTACAAAATAAACGTACGGGAAGTTGTTCAGTTTAATGTCTTAATGCACCCTATCTGTAATCAGAGAGTTGTCTCTTACACCCCTATATAATACATGGTAAAAACTGTCAAGACCAAGACTTTACAAAGCTTTTCACCGTTTTCAAAATATAAGCAGATAACCGAAAATTGGGACCTTCTTCATGCTTCTCCAACGTCTCCCAGCTTCGAAGAGGTGAGGTTCTAAGATTGAGATATTTATATGTTTATACAATGAATACTAGGAGCATCGAAATTAGAATATTAGAGCATTAAGATAACCGATAGTTAGGACTAAAGTTATTAGGACAATCCACTTTAGGATCATAAATTTTAGGTTAAACAATAGAGAAACGATGAAAATGATAGAAATGTATAGTGTGAAATTTTACTAGTGACCGATAGCAAAAACTCAGGACCGGCTAGTGATAAGGAACAACTTTTTCAAAGGAACATAGGTCTACGAAAAGAGTTTTTGGACCTCCCATACAAACTGGCTGATCAGCTGATTTCAGTTACTATGAAAGGTCAAATTTTTTTTTCGTATTTCGACCTATGTTCCTTGGGGAAAGTTGTTCCTTATCACTAGCCGGTTCTGAGTTTTCGCTATCGGTCACTAGTAAAATTTCACCCTATATTTAGCTTCTTCCGCACCTATGACGGTAGGTTATGCTGCTGAGTGAACTACACGTACGACCGCAACCTAATGCAAATACACCAACACGGAGCAGTGAAACACGTGAAACAGGTTGCGGTCGTACGTGTGGTTCACTCAGCAGCATAACCTACCTACCGTCATAGGTGCGGAAGAAGCTAAATATATTTCTATCATTTTCATCAAGATGGACTTCCGCAATGTTACGCCTGATACTATTCGTTTCAATAGAGAAACGTCTCACAAACTTGAATCAAGTTCAAGTTCTTTATTCGCAACAAAATACATTGTGTTCGAAATTTGTAGTATAAAATAATGATCAATACAAAAACAAAAGTCAAGTAATAAAATTATAGCATCCAATAAATTAAATAACGTAAAAATCAACATAAATATCATTCCATTTTACAATTAAAAGTCAAAAATCCAACACTTTTCTAAAAGAAGTGCTCTCAATTTTTGTTTAAATATATTCAATTTATTTAATTCTTTCATTTCCTTGGGTAATTTGTTAAAGAAACGAACCGACTGGTATCTAGTGCAATGCTTGACTATTTCCAGAGTAGGATTGATGACATTATTAAGATCCATCCTGCGAGTTTCAAGCCTTCTAGCCATTTCCTCTTCAGACTCGTAAATATTTCTCTGCTTGACAAGGTCTGTAAGCATAATGTACAAGCTGGGCACCGTTAAAATATTTAATCTCTTAAAATGTTCTTTGCAACTCTCCCAAGGAGGAATTCGGACCATTACACGAATTGCTCTTTTTTGAGCTAAGAACGCTTTGTTTATATTATATTCGTAACTACCTCCCCATAACTTGATGCTGTATCTTAGCTTAGATTCAACTAGACCATAATAAACAATTTTCAATTGATCAATTGTCAGCTCATCTCGTAAGCTCCGAAGTGCGTAACATGCAGAATGAATTGATTTTTGTAGACTATTTAATTCCGGTTTCCAGTTTAGCTGACAGTCTATATGAATTCCCAAGAACTTCACTTCACCTACACAGTCAACTTTCACTTCATTTAGGACTAGTTCCAGTTTATCGCTATTTCGTGCAGTAGTTTTAAATAAAATGGCGTTAGTCTTTGTAGAATTGATCTCTAAATTATTATATTCAAACCAGTTACTAAACAGTCCTAAAGCTTTATTGCTTGAAGTTTAGATCTTCCAGATGATCACCTGAGAGAACAGCATTTGTGTCATCGGCAAATACCACCAGTTTAATTCCACAAATATTTTTATTTATGTAGTCTATCAGATCATTAATAAATAATATAAAAATACAGGACCAAGGACCGAGCCTGTGGTACCCTCTTTTGATGGTTACTAGTTTAGAATTGAATTCAGTTTCAATTGCATTATCTGTCACATCTTTTATCGACACAAATTGTTTCCTGTTACTCAAATAAGACCGGAACCGGCTCTAAATACGGTTTTGCAAGATCGCGCGCCGATTTTAACCTGAACATGCTCACTTCCAAGAAGCTTATAGGTAAACCTGGAGGGTGCACTCGGAAACAAGAAGTGCAGTCAAGAAATTTGACCTCTAAACCTCTAAACCTGTAGTCTAGGTTCCACCATCTCTTTCTAAAAGTGAAGTTCGGAAACACTCGGGGTAACTCGTGGTAGGTATCTCGGTAGCTTAGAAAGAGACAACGAATGCTCGGCCCTTGCTCTTCTTGCAAATCGGTCAAATATTCTTACTTCACTTGTCAATCTCGAGTCCTCCCTCCAGTTTTACCTACAACCTTCTTGCTCACTTCCCCCTCGACCAAACTGCTAGAAGGGAAGGCAAGATATGTAACCACAGACAATTTAGCCTTGAACAAAAGACGTACCAATTGATTGAGGTTTCATTAAAACTTCGTATATGCATGCATATGTAGACTAGTGGTTACCCGCGGCTTTACCCTTTTTTTTATTATCATTGGTCTATATCTGTCTTAGGTTGGTTTAATGTGGTTTAATCTAGTTTAGTGTTGGTGAAGGCTTGCATCAAGGGTCGGCTTTGAGTCCTTACTACTTCCTGTAGCTACAATAGATCTGAAAAGGTCGCAGTAGCTGTTGGTAGTACAGGACCAACCCCTTGTAATCAAAATACCACTTCCTGTTTATAATGGATGCTCTGATGTCGGACATACAGGAAGAGGTACCCTGGTGCATGATGTTCGCATGACATTGTACTGTCGGTGAAAGTGGACATGAGGTACAGAGCTGACTGGAAAAATGGCTGGAAAATCTTGAGTATGTTGGCCTGAAAATCAGCAGAACAAAGACTAAACAAATGTTTTGTCATTTCGGCGGTCTCTCCGGCTAAAAAAGTTTGGATAAATTGTGTAAAAGATGATATAAAACAAAAAGGTGTAAACGAAGATTTGACGGCTGATAGAGATGAATGGAAGAGAAAGACATGTTGCGCCGACCCCCAAATGAGTTGGGATAAGGGCAGGCAGATGATGATGTGTCTATTTCAGTCAATTTAAGCAATGTCATATCAATCATGTAACCTGGTTTTTTCGTGGCTGTAGCGGCAGTCTCTGCCACACATCTGCGGGTTTGTATTGACGGCGGAAAAAGTTTGATGCTGCCTCAACCTTCTGGCCGCCAAGGTCTCAAACCAGACGTCTTAGTCGTTTATAATGCGTCCGTTCGTTACACGCCTTCATTTGTTTCACGTATAAAAAAACCTTCCTCAAGCAATTTGGTTTTTTGCGTTTAGTGGGCTTAGTAACGGTGCTGATTATCCAGTTTTAGTCTGGTATTCACTATTTCGTAAAGAAACCAAACAAGAAGGACCTGATTCATAATAGGTACTTAACCTGGTCCTATCGCGACAGTCTTCCAGCGACCATGACTGATGAAACTCAGTCAAAACGCCAGGTTTCCGGACCTTGTTGTTTATTGAATATGCAGGAAAGACAAGTCAGCGGACGTGGAGCCAAGTTGGCTAAAGGAGTGTGCCGTAGATCTCTGTACCACGCGCCTGACAGAGAACCCTTTTCGGTTTAAGTATGACTTGTCAGACTCCAAGGCCCTTGTGCTTAGGTCGGGTTAGTCCTCAACCCGACCTCCACGAAAGAAAGGAGTCGGTGCTATCTTACTCTGCCAGCAACACAACGACCATGATTTGTGTGACCCCTATGTTCCTTCCAAGTTCTGTGACGCCAAAGATTAGATAATATGATTAATGCTTTTACATTGGAACATTTGCAACAACAAGCTTTTATTACCTACGTGTTATCAGGGAGTTCATCATCATCATAACAGCCACAATAAAGTCCACTGCTGAACATGGGCCTCCCCCAAGTAGAGGGTATTTGCCATACTCACCACGCTTGGCAGGCGGGTTCTAGTTCTAGTTCAGGTTGGTGAGCGCAATGCAAGATGTTGCAATGCGATTGCGAAATTCATCCAGGGATTGAACCCCTGGATAAATTTATCCCTTAGTCGCTTCTTACGACACCCACCCACGGGAGAGTTAAGTTAGCATAAAGTATTACGGAGGAAATTAAAATATACGATACAATGCTAACCTTTCGGGATTCATTCTCTTAACTTACCTTTTAGTTAGCCTGCTGTGGCTTTCTGTCAAACAGAGTTAGAAGGATATGTCACCGTAAAATTGATATAACGCTGGATTATAATCTATCTTGCTAAATTATAATCTGTCGAAATACTGTAACACATTCACTCGTATTCCAATTTAACGTATAATTTTTCAGTAGATTACAATATAACGAACTAAATCCGTGAAACTGTGATACGATTACGCAGCTCGCGTTCTGATTGGTCAAGTCGAGCATCATACGCCAACGACGCCATCTTTGTTTCACAGCTGATTGCTTTCGTTGGTTCTCAAGCGTAAACAAACCGTTTTTGTTCCATTTTATTATAGTTTCGTGTTGAAAATTGCTCATATAAACTAATTGAATAAGAAAATAATCTCTTAAGCACTGTTTGTTTACGTTCGATACCCATCGAAATGGCGATCAGCTGTCAAATAAACATGGCTGCGCGATATACATGAGGTTCGACCAATCAGAACGCGAGTTGACAGTTTTACTGTTTTACTTCATAATATTGTAATATTTTGAAAATTGATACGTTAAATTGTGATCCGTGTTTATGTCTTACAATATTTCGACAGATTGTAATTTAGCGAGATATATTATAATCTAGCGTTGTTTGCAATTTCACGGTGACAGATAGATGTCAAAGTCTTGTAATTTTTTATTTCTTCTCGATTTCTAGTCAATTTAGTCGCTGTTGTTTATTGTCGTCGCCTTATTTTGAAAAAAATAATAATTAATTTAGTTGCGATCATGTCCTATCTCGTTCTTACCATTTTTGACGAAAAGTATCAGGACTAATTTAGGTAAGCTATGAGAAAAAGTATCCAGAATTTCCAGCAATGTTTATCCAGTTTTATTATTTTTCTTCTCCTATCTTGTAGCACATAATTATCGAGTCGTGAGACACCGTCTCTATGTTTTTTTGGATTTCTTTAACGTTTGTTAGATGTTTTTCCGTAATAATAACTATATCGCTTTTCAGTTTTTCAATAACTACACTCAAAAATAGTACCTAAGTAACATAAAATAGTACCTAAAAACATAAAATTAGAAGCAGAAACGACACGTGTAGGATCAGAAAAGATAAATAAACAAACAAACACACTTTTCTATAATTTGATATTGTTGACATGATTGTTGATAATTTTTGACAATGTCAAACTGTGAAAATAATAGAATGAAGCACAGGAATAAAATAAAACATACATTTACTAATAGAGTCTGGCTAGCGAGTCTTTGGACGTCAAATAATTCAAATATTTCAAATGGCAACACTAGAAGATGAAATTCTATCGGTAAGTACAGCCAAAACATCTTGATACTTACCACATTTAAATAAACTAGAAAATGGGTATTATTGCCTTTGAGTACATATGCTTTGGTTCTTTTTATTCATTTGGATCGATTAATCAAAATTTGAAGCCATCAACAACAATAAATTATGTGATCTACTATTGAGGGCTTTCAGATGATGAATTTCAATAAAGTTGAAGACCTGGTGGAACAGCTCAAAAAGGTTGAAATAAATGGATTGATTACATCTAACAGGTTGTATTTCAATTCAATCTTTTTAGGGTTTCGTAGTCTACTAGAAACCCTTATAGTTTCGTCATGTCTGTCTGTCTGTCTGTCTGTCTGTCTGTCTGTCTGTCTGTCTGTATGCCGCGCCCTCATATCTTCATCAGTTTTAAAGCTATCGACATGAAATTTGGTGAGAAGATAGATCGTGTTAACCCAAATATAGCAATGTTAAGAAATAAAATATATTAAATGTTTTTTGGACCCCCTCCCATACAAGTGAAAGGGGGGCAAAAAAAATATTTTTTTCTGTAATATTGAGTAGGGTATCGTTGAATAGGTCTTTTAAAACTAAGGAGGTTCCTTTGAAACAAAGTCACTAAAATGTTTCTGTCACGAGATATTTGCTTTTAAAAAGGGCGTTTTTGACCCATAATTTGTTCCAGCTGTAACTTCTAAAGTATAAACGCTAAAAATTTAAAAATAAATATGGAATATAGCTTACAATCTGAAGTTACAATGAAAACTATAACGGATATTGTACCCTTAAAGATTTCAGAAAAAATTGAGTTTTTCTTTTTGCGGTTGGTCATCATACTGCTGCTAACAAACCAGCAACAAAATTAAGTTTGTAATGCTCAAAAACCTGATATTTAAACGTTGACTACGGAGTATTTCTCCGGACCATGCAAATTCACGTGATTTCTCTGGCGAATTTGAATTTTGACTTAATTGAAATAATACCAATGGATATTGGAAACATATCTCAAAAGATAGAAAATGATACCTTTGGCCCTCGTTTCTCACTTATAGTTCAAGAGAAAAACAAGTTTAAAAAAATCTCGCCAGGGAAATCAAACAAATAGGACAGAGAAATCAAACTCGTAACTTTAATTTCGTTATTTGTATCATTTACTAATGTCAGTCATTATTTATCGTGGCTGTTGTCTGCTCGCAGGCTTGCCACAGACCTAGCCACCGGGCAGGCTAACGTGGCTGTTGTCTGCTCGCAGGCTCGCCGCAGACCTAGCCACTGGGCAGGCTAGCGTGGCTGTTGCCTGCTTGAAGCGATGCGAGTAGAAGCGGCTACAGACCTAGCCAACTAGCAGGCTAGCGTGGCTGTTGTCTGCTCGCAGCGCTGTGAGCAGAAACGGCCACAGACCTAGCCACCGGGCAGGCTAGGGTAGATGTTGTCTGCTCGCAGCGCTGTGAGCAGAAGCGGCAACAGACAGACCTAACCACCTAGCAGGCTAGCGTGGCTGTTGTCTGCTCGCAGCAATGTGAGCAGAAGCTGCAACAGACCTAGCCACCGAGCAGGCTAGCGTGGCTGTTGTCTGCTCGCAGCGCTGCGAGCAGAAGCGGCCACAGACCTAGCCAACGGGCAAGCTAGCGTGGCTGTTGTCTGCTCGCAGGCTCGCCGCAGACCTAGCCACTGGGCAGGCTAGCGTGGCTGTTGCCTGCTTGAAGCGATGCGAGTAGAAGCGGCTACAGACCTAGCCAACTAGCAGGCTAGCGTGGCTGTTGTCTGCTCGCAGCGCTGTGAGCAGAAGCGGCCACAGACCTAGCCACCGGGCAGGCTAGCGTTGCTGTTGTTTTCTAGCAGTGCTGTGAGCAGAAGCGGCCACAGACCTAGCCGCTGGGCAGGCTAGCGTGGCTGTTATCTGCTCGCAGCGCTGCGAGCAAATGCGGCCACAGACCTAGCCACCGGGCAAGCTAGCGTAGCTGTTTTCTGCTCGCAGGCTCGCCACAGACCTAGTCACCGGGCAGGCTAGCGTGGCTGTTATCTGCTCGCAACGTTGCGAGCAAATGCGGCCACAGACCTAGCCACCGGGCAAGCTAGCGTAGCTGTTTTCTGCTCGCAGGCTCGCCACAGACCTAGTCACCGGGCAGGCTAGCGTGGCTGTTGTCTGCTTGCAGCGCTGCGATTAGAAGCGGCTACAGACCTAGCCACATAGCAGGCTAGCGTGGCTGTTGTCTGCTTGCAGCGCTGCGATTAGAAGCGGCTACAGACCTAGCCACATAGCAGGCTAGCGTGGCTGTTGTCTGCTTGCAGCGCTGTGAGCAGAAGTGGCCACAGACCTAGCCACCGGGCAGGCTAGCGTGGCTGTTATCTGCTCGCAGCGCTGTGAGCAGAAGCGGCAACAGACCTAGCCACCGGGCAGGCTAGCGTGGCTGTTTTCTGCTCGCAGCGCTGCGAGTAGAAGCGGCCACAGACCTAGCCACCGGGCAAGCTAGCGTGGCTGTTGTCTGTTCGCAGGCTCGCCACAGACCTAGCCACTGAGCAGGTCAGCGTGGCTGTTGTCCGCTCGCAGCGCTGTGAGCAGAAGCGGCAACAGACCTAGCCACCGTGCAGGCTAGCGTGGCTGCTGTCTGCTCGCAGCGCTGTGTGTAGAAGATGCCACAGATCTAGCAACCTAGCAGGCTAGCGTGGCTGCTGTCTGCTCGCAGCGCTATGAGCAGAAGCGGCCACAGACCTAGCCACGGGGCAGGCTAGCGTGGCTGTTGTATGCTCGCAGGCTCGACACAGATCTCAATTGTACAACTACACTACATGTGGTAATTTTTTCGAATAAATTGAATTGAATTGACCTAGCCACTGGACAGGAAAGCGTGGCTGTTGTCTGCTCGGAGGCTCGTCACAGACCTCATTGATTTTTCAGGCAATTTTTTTGACTTCTCTGGCATTTTCGCCAGAGAAACCAATGCCAGAGAAAGCAAAAAGTAGTGATTATTTCGAATAACCCTTAAACCGTAAAAGCGAATATAATCGTAATTACACAACCAGCTCACCACCCAAAAGCTACGTTTCTTTAACAAAATCACAACATTATGACTGATCAATTAATTATTAACTTTACCAGAGAAATCAAATGTGTAGGTATACCAAAGCCAGAATAACACTGATTACCTCGATGAATCAAAATGTAACCTCGAGTCACGAGTGCACACACCTCCGCAGCTGCGGAGTTACTGACTCTTTAGAGCGGCCGGGATGCCGACAGCGTACCTACAAAGACTAGTGATGTGTGCGATGTTTTTTACGCGCCAGAGAATCCCAGGATTTCACTCGGACAGAGACATTTTATTCTGTAACTCGCTTAACTGTTATAAGTATAGTTGAATATTAAATGTAGTTAAACTAGAACATATAAAAGGTCTGTGAACATCGTCACAAATTCGTATCATAAATAGTTATCGAAATATAAACCCATGAATGTAACAAGTCAGCTTTCGGACACGCCAGAGAGCGTCAATTTGAGGGGCATAAATATTTTTATAAAAAAGCGTAATATCCTATAATTTTTTATTGCTTCTCCAAACGCAGTAATAGCCGTACTAACCATATAAAAAATACTGTTTCTCTATAATAGCAAGATGTGCAAATTTTAGGCCAAGACAGTGATTTCTCTGGTGCTGAAGAAAGACCCTACGAAACCCTATTTGTGGGCGTGTCTGACACGCTCTTGGCCGGTTTTTTTTCTATTTAGGTATGTAGGTTAATAAAAAATTTATATTCTATCTATACCCACTCTAACCAATATTTTCTTTATTACAGAAGTAAATGTCAACACATTAAGAAACAAAAAAAAGAGGGATCTTTAAACCAAGGCAAATGGATAACGCCCGGAAAGAAACGCTCCCGCCAGCCTACGGTTTCAAGCACTTTCTGAGCAATATAATTTCTAGGTGGAGGCATGGAACAGGCTACCAGAGCATGTGGTGTCTGCAAAAAACACAAACCAGTTTAAAAACAGATTGGACAAATTAAACTCAACTGAGAGATCCAAACAAGAGGACAGCGAGATACAGACATAATGATCAATGACTTTCCAAATGTGGTGAAAACATCCAAATGTTTAATGTTTGCTGATGATCTAAAATTATTCCACTCAGTTGCTGAATCAAATGATTGTATTGCCCTGCAAAAGGATATTGACGCAGTAGCTGATTGGAGTGAGAAAAACCGTCTTTGTTTCAATGATAATAAATGTAAAATTTTGTCCTTTACAAGAAAACATAATGCCTTAAATACTACATATACAATAGCCGCGACACCATTGGAACGAGTTGATCATATTAGGGATCTGGGTCTGGTCATGAGTTCTAGCCTTGATTTCAAACAACACATTGTAGCTACGTGTACCAAAGCAAGTAAACTTTTGGGATTTATCATGAGAGTAACATCGGCCTTCAAGGATGGTAGAGTTGCTTTAGCGTTGTACAATGCATACGTTCAGAAGTAGACTGGAATTCGAGCCATTGTGTGGGACCCAAAAGAAACTACATATATACTCATGCTGGAAAGAGTGCAACGAAAGTTTGCCAGGTATTTATTTAAAAACAGTGTGGTTATTATCCATTTTATACCCTTCTCTTTGTACTCGGGTCGGTTGGAATGGACACGTTAGAGTTAAGGCGTAAGATGCTGCTGGTGATGCACTACTATTTATTATTAAATAATAAGGTAGACAACCCAGAAGCTCTTTCTCAGGTCAAATGAGTGCCAGTACCCCAGAGATATTTGCAAGGGGGCCTCGGACAGAGAGGGCCGGCGGCGGCCGTTGTTCATGCGAGACCAGACGTGCGTACTCAGCAATCTGCAGGCACCCACAGTACGGCTCCTAAGTCTCCTCAACTCTGTCATTATCTCCCCAGGCACAGATATAGATATATTTAATGACAGTTATTGTGATTTACATAAAAAAATGTACATATATTTAAATAGATACTAAGATATGTGTTGTTTTGGAACTCTGTGAGCTTATATTGTAACTTAATAAATAAATAAATAAATAAATAATCAGTTGCTACAACTGCCTGTTTCAACATAATAATAATAATAATTTGGAGAAGATATGACATTTTAATATATCTTTTTCTTTCTATTTTATAAGTATTTGGACTTTGATTTATCGTAAAAATGTACTTGTAATTTTTTTTGTTTAGTATCGTTGATACTAATTGTATTAATAACATATTATTAATGTATGAACTGCAAGGTTAATTCTGGTGTCAGAGTTCTAAAAACTTAACTTCTGTTTATTTATGGAGACAGTTCCCATGATTTGTCGCAGGAAAACAGCGAAATCCGGTCGATCAAGTATTTCCTAGGCCTATCGCGAAGACAATTGCGAAAGTCCGAAAATCTTGGTCAATAACGAATTCGTCCACCTTATGGTCAAAAATCTAGGTCAATGACGTATAAGGTGACACGCTCGTAGATGCCTACGCACCTGCTACGACTTTTCGGTGCCTTAGGTCGCTCTACGCCACTGAAACACGTACACAGGAGCACCTGCGAGCGTGAATACATCCAGACTACAACACAGACAGCATGCGCACTGAAGGAGCATGCGCATAAATATGCATATATTTTTCAGTTCATTTCCATGCAGTGCACATGCTCATATCAGTGGGTATGCTCATTTCTATGCGCATGCTCATTTCCATACGCACGCTCACTTCCTTCCGCATTTATATTTCCATGCGCGCAGAGGACTTTAAGCTCGAAAAGTCGTAGTAGGTGCGTACGCGTTGGCATCTGCGTGTCGTGTTTTACGTCAGTGACCTATATACCATGAAGTTGACGAATTTGTTATTTACCAAGATTTAGGCCAATGATGAATAAATCGATATTGCAATTGTCCGGCTCTTTGCGATGGTCCTAGGAAATTTGAGATCAACCGGATTTCACTGTTATCCTGCGATATATAAGGTATAAAAAAATCAACTGCAAATATTTTAAGAGTGAACCAGCCCATTAAACTGAACAAATTTCCCCAAGGTCGAAAGATGAAAAAAAAATTTGGACCTCCCATACAAAATGTACAGCCGGCCTGGTCAATTTGTATGGGAGGCCAAATTTTTTTTCTTATTTAAACATGTTCCTTGAAAAGTTGTTCAATTTCATGTTGATTCACTTAAAAATGCAGTTATTTTACATCCTGTATACAGGGAGTAACGGAGAGGGTATATAATTATAACAAGGCGAAAGGAGATCAAGGTACTCATGAAACTGAACAACTTTCCCCATGGAACATGGGACGAAAAATGAAAAAAAATTTGGACCCAGTAAATCAATTTGCTAATCTGCGATTTTGTATGGGAGGTCCAAATATTTTTTTTTTGGGGAAAGTTGTTCAGTTTCATGAGTACCTTGACCTCCTTTCGGCTTGTTATACTGCTGTTACTCCCGGTAGATACATCATACATACATACCGGTAGGCAAGGTAAACACAAACTAAGAGCAGAAAACAAAAAAATAGTAAGTATCAAAATTGTTTTATTGTAGTTTTTCAGTGTTAACATGTGAAAGATTTTTAAAATTGGCGCCATTTCCGTGTCCAAAGACTCGCTGGCCAGACTCTAAACATGCAAATCATGCAAAGAAAATAAGAAAGTAATTCATTTATAAAAAAATATAATTAAAAAATGTACCTTAATAGGTACTTGTAGGTAAATATGCAAAAACTTCGTTTGAGATAAGTAAACAAATGTTGATTTTAGTCTTTCATTATAAGATGTTTCTTGTTCTTCAGCAGCTAAAATAGTCCACTGCGGACACAGGCTCGATTGAAGGGTAAGTAGTTGCCATACTACCACTTTGCTAAGCGCAGTGCAAGTGTTTTTCTTCAGAGGTAATCGCAGTCTTCTGCCATTCCTCATTTCTCTTTTGTAATTGTTTGATTCCAAGCTGATCTTAGCGCAGTGGAAGCAAATTAAAGTTATCTTAAAATCTAAAACTAAATGGTCGATCAGCCTCGGAACAACATTTGACTACGATTCGTAGTGCTCTTTACTATAGCTAAATAAAATAAATTTAATGAGAGATTTTTGTTCCGGAAAGTTTCCGGCCGAGAAATTCTTGTTTCCAAATCTACTTAAACAGGGCCCAGCAACGAATTGCTTACCGAGCGAACGATGACGCCGTTTCTTTGTGAGTTTAAGTATGACAGGAATCAGGTATTCAGGATATTTGAGGAGCACAGGAATAGAGCCAACGAAAAGTGAGGTTATATTTTGCCGGCGGTCGCGTGACTCTCAATCAAAGCGCCGGAACCAAAATCACGGTTCACTTCCCCCACCGAACAGAAAACCACGAGAAAACCGAAAGCACACCAAATTACACCACTTATAATCAAAATTCGCATCACGATGCGGGCGACGGCAGAGACGAGACAATGAGAGCAGTGTTGCCAGCACCGCGCGCCCATTTATACGAAAACTAAACATTCACCCGCGGACCGACCCATCGGTCCGCTCTATGCATGGCAGGCGTGATAATGTAGCTACTGCTCGCTTAAGGACTGAATCCCCACCTGAACTTCTGCAACTCGAGGTGCCATCACTGCCGGAAACAGGTTGAGAATGCGCCCCGGCGCCAACGCAGTGGCGGTAGGTTGGCATCCTTAACCAGAACGAGATCCCCAATGCAGGGGTTCAGTCCTGTCCGTCCACTTAAGGCGTTGCTGCAGAATGTGCAAGTACTCAAGCGACCAACGCTTCCAAAGTTTTGAGTCATTTGCTGCAACAACTGATAACGCGACAAACGATTGCTATTCACCTCCGTATAGGGATATTCCGGCAAGGCGTTAAGTGGGCGGCCAATTAAGAAATGCCCTGGCGTCAGGGCCTCTAAATCATTTGGGTCTGAGCTGAGCGGACACAAAGGACGCGAATTGAGTACAGCCTCAATTTTACAAAACACGGTCGCCAGCTCCTCGAAAGTCAAAATTGTTAACCCTACAACGCGCAACAAATGCGTCTTAGCGGACTTTACCGCTTCAAAAATACCACCCCAGTGAGGCACGCTGGTGGATCGAACACCCAGGTAATGCCCTGACGGGAGGCCCGTGCTGATGGCTTCTTCGTTCTCCCTTAAGAACGTTACAATTTCCTTCATACACCGATCAGCACCCTTAAAGTTGGTACCACAATCCGACCTGATCAGCGCTGGTCGCCCTCGTCGCGACGTAAATCTCTCCAGCGCTGCCAAAAAGGCCTCCGTAGATGGGTCGGCCACGAGCTCCAAGTGGACGGCCTTGGTGGCTAGGCACACGAACACGCACAAGTACGCCTTGATAGACTTTGCGTTCCGTAGGCGTGATGCCTTTACCATGAAAGGGCCTGCAAAATCCGTTCCCACACCTGCAAACGTCCAGGCCTCCGTCACCCGGTCCGGTGGGAGATCTCCCATCTGTGGCTGCATTGTGGCTGCCTTCAAGCGGTAACAAGGCAAGCACCTAAACACAACGCTACGTACCGTTCGTCGTCCCGATAAGATCCAGAACTCGCGCTGTAGGATGGCCAATAGCGCATTACAGCCCGCGTGCGAGTTTTCTCATGACGATCCTGACTAAGAGCTCAACTAAGGGTCCCCTTTTTGGAAGTAACAGTGGATGCCGAGCCGAAAAGGGCAGGCTAGCGTTCGAAGTCTGCCTCCAACCCTGAGCATACCTTGCTCATCCAGGAATGGGTTGAGGCGCACAATTCCTCCCTTCAGCTTTCCACGTCCATCCCTGAGCAGCCTGACCTCCTCTTCAAAATGTTCCGCCTGGACGACTCTAACCAATGAGCATAGAGCCGCATTCCGCTCCGCAGGCGAGAGGACAGGTGTAAAGTTCCGATCTTTGAGGCTTCCTGCAGTTGTTCACGAACCGCTTGATCCAACCTGTCACCCCAAGAAGTTTGTCGAGGGAGCTATACCGTTCCAGCAAGAAAGCTGGGTTAGGCTTCGGTACGAGTTGCCCCACGTTCACCGCAAACCTCGATCAGGTGGCCCAAGCGGCGCCCTGCACTCGTTGAATGGCCATTCCTGCGGCGACTCAGTCAGCCATTGAGGTCCCCACCACAGTGGGTGACTCACCAAATCAGGTGCCCTGCACCCGCGCGAAGCGCAGTCCGCTGGGTTCCATTCTCCCGGTACGTGCCTCCACACTAACGGAGTTTCCGACCCCGTAATCTGTGACACCCGATTTGCCACGAAAACCTCAAGTGTATGTACCGACGTCTGCAACCAGCACAGAACTATCCGACTGTCAGTCCACGCGTACACCGTTTCATCAAGTTGATGGTACCACGCAGATTGCAGGTTACATGATTTAACAAGCGCGCTAGAAGAGCTGCCCCTGCCAATTCCAATTTGGGGATGGTCCATCTAGTTCTGACTGGTGCCACCTTACTTTTGGCCATAACCAGACGCACGTGCACAGTTCCCGTTGAACTTGCTGTCCGAAGGTATACAGCTGCCGCGTACCCTCGCTCCGAGGCGTCACAAAACCCATGTAGGGTAGCCTTACATCCCACCGATGGGACTAACTTGCGGGGTATCGCGATGTGCACAATCCCTGGTAAGGTGGTCACAAACTTGAGCCAATCCTTCAACAACTCTCCGGAGAGTTGGTCGTCCCATCCTAAGTTGGCTAGCCACAACCTTTGTAAAAGCACTTCGCCATGAACGTAACCGGGGCGATCCATCCGTTAGATCGAACGTTCTAGCGATTGTCGACAGTACCGACCGCTTAGTCAAGTTTTCTCCAAAGGTCGGGCTCAATCTTGTACGTGAATACGTCATGCGTTGGCCTATATTGCACCCCGAGATGCCCAACGTGTTTGGATTGTCGGGTTCTCAAAGAGTGCGGGTCCTGATGGAACTCGCCTGGCAAACCGGCCAGGAGCTCTGGGCAACTGGACAACCATTTCCGCAACTCGTAACCTCCTGAACCCATGATCGCGATCAGCTCGTCTCGTAGAATTAGCGCCTGCTCCACGCTATCAGCACCCGTGCAGATATCGTCCACGTAGACGTCGCGATCCAGTACTGCTGCGGCTCGAGGATATCTTACCCTTTCTTGTGCGGCCAACTCTCGCAGCGTACGTACTGCCAAATACGGACTTGGCAAGTCCATACGTCACCGTGTTAAGTTCGTATGTGACCATCGGCTCATCTGGGCTCTCACGCCACAAAATCAGCTGATACCGACGGTCATCCGGATGTATCATGGTTTGGCGAAACATCATTTTGACGTCTGCGACGAACGCTACCTGGTGTAACCGAAAGTCTGTGAGAATGTCCACAATGTCCCGGTTCAATTTAGGACCCGCGTGCAAACATTGGTTCACAGACACACCATTCGAGTAGGAGCAGAACCGTCAAACACCACCCGTATTTTCGCCTCAGGTGACTTCAAGACAGCCAGGTGTGGAATGTAATAATGCTCGACACACCTCCAATCCAGGCTGGACACCGACATGTGCCCAATTGAATATATTCCCATGAATTCTATATACTTCTGCCGAAGTGCTGGGTCTCGCCTCATCTTCCGCTCCATTCCGAGTAGTCTCCGTTCCGCGAGCTGTCGCGAACTACCTAAAGCGGGGCGGTTTGGGAGAAAAGGTAGCCTGGTCACGAATCTGCCTGACGGGCATCTCGCAGTGTTGTATTGATAGAACAACTCGCACTCGTCATCCTCTGGCTTCCGTCTGTCCGCCGTGGGCGGCTCTTGAACTCCCAAAACCTCTGCAGCACCTCTGACAGCACACTACCAGAGGACCGTATCCCCTTCTGGTAGGTCCTGAGGTCTCCAAACTGGGCCGAAAACAACATACCCCTGTGGTATCTACGGCCACCAAACCAGCTTCCTGGAGTACCTTCTTCCTGCACCATAATCTCCCGAGGACGTCTGACCCGAGAAGTACGTCCACCGTACCAGGAGTATCAAAATCAGGATCAGCTAACTCCAAGCCTGTGGTTAACCCTCGTACCGTTGGTGGTAACCTAACCTGAGGAGTTTCCCAACCACTTCATCCAGCACCACGGCTGAGACTTGATAGCTGACCCTGTACATGTGCTACCTAATGCGAACTCAAAGTTCGTCTGACCCCGAATGTCAGGCACATTTAGCCCCCGATGCCTACAGCTTCATCCTCACTTGGCCGTACATTTAGGCTAGCCCTCACCAGCTTACTCGATACAATACATCCCTGAGCCCCTGTATCCAGTAGGGCTCTTGCTTGAATGGTCCGGCCACCGTATCCCCATACCCAAATCTTAGCCGTTGGCAAAAGTACCGTGATTGGACGGGGAGCCGAAGCTGATGAGTAGGCGGCGATTACCTAGCAGGAATCTAAACGCGGTGAGGCCGCGTCCCGCGGGTATCCTCACTACCCAAACCTGTGTATGGGTCCCACTCCTGCTGGTAGGAGGTCTGCCCATAAAGGCCATGGCTGGAGTTCTATAGTACCCCGACGGCAAACGTCCGTACCGAGGTTGCGCCTGTAGCCGCGGGTACTCAGGCATAGGCAGGCATGCGTGGGTCTTGAGACCCAACCAGGTGGCTCAAGCCCGCAGAATACTGCATGTACCCTGGTGGCTGCCTAGTGCTCCTGACACCCGCCCGTTGAATCCCGTACCTGGGATGGGTGTCCTTGGCCACGTTCCTGTGCCGCTCTTCCCAATCCGGCACCTGCTGCCGTGGTGGGTTGTCCCCACGTCCTTGGGTAGTGGGCTCCGTCTGTTGACGTCCCCTGCCTGTCCCTGTGACCGATGCGGAGGTGGGCTCCTCCTTGGAGGGGTGGGGAGCGTTGCTCCCTCCCTTGGTGGGCAGGCTCCTTCGCTGATCCGATCCAGCGCTGCCCCGGCGCCTCCGGGCGATTCATGCAGTGCAGCGGTTGGTGTTCATCCTGGCAGTACATACAGTTGGTGCTTGAAGGGCACTCTCGCAACTGATGCGGCCCCAGGCACAGAATACACCAAAGCCTCTGCTGTGCATCACACCGTCTCCTCTGAACCCGATGCGCAGCAAAACGGGAGGTGGTCGAGGACTTGCCCCATGGAGCTGCTCGAATCGAGCGACCATTTCGCTCGGCAGGCGGCGGCACTGTGTGGACCAAGATATAACCGTAGCCCGCCACTGGCAAACCCTGTCGCTCTAGTGCGCTGACCGCGACACTGACTGGGTGGAAGATTTTCTCGCGGAGGTCCGTACCTCGCGTTATGGTTGGTATTGACAGCCACTGGTCTAACAGCCTGTCTACAATCAGGCGCTTGTTTCGATACCGGTCGGTAAGGATCTTCCACGCCACCTCATAATTGCTATCCGAGACAGCCAAATGCGTCAGCAATTCATGAGCTCTCCGTAACCTGGACATCAGCTGAGCCATCTTGTACGCCGGCGTTATGTCCGTCCGTGTGTGGACCACACTGCTATACAGGTCCTCAAACGCCGGCCAGTCGGCGTAATCGCCTGAACTGGAACCGTAACAGGCGGAAGAGGCACCTGTAATCCTTGTCCCACTTTACCACGGAATGGCTTTTCTTTCCGTCACGTCGCCTAGATATGTCCGCAGCTGCCTGCTGTCCTGTGCCAGCTCCAAGCACTGGCTTACATCGCCCTCAACCAGCTCCTTATCTTCAGGGTTAGGAGCTTCCTCAAGGCATGAGGCACTCTGTGGGTGTTCCGACACAACCCGAACCCGTTCATCTGCCTGTAGTGCACTTTTCAAGAGCGCGTCCTCGGTCCTCGCGGCCGATCATTGCCGCTGGTAGTAAACCACCTTAATTCTGTCTTTATAGCAGCCTTATACCTGGCGATCGAGGGCCATGGTACCAACTTTTACACACTCGACTTAATAGAACGAAAAACCAATAAACAAATACCACAAAATAAATGTTAGTTGACTGGCCTAGACCTTACCGATAAGGTACCGTTCACTAGGCAAACAATACAGTCACAAAAAAAAAACCGAAACAATATTTTCCAAAATTAATAAAATATGTGGGTAATATAAAAAACACGCTTAATACTAAATTACGGCTAACTATGTTGCAATAAAGCAACCACGCTCTGCTACCAAAAAATGTTTGATTCCGAAGCTGATCTTAGCGCAGTGAAGCAAATTAAAGTTATCTTAAAATCTAAAACTAAATGGTCGATCAGCCTCGGAACAACATTTGACTACGATTCGTAGTGCTCTTTACTATAGCTAAATAAAATAAATTTAATGAGAGAATTTTGTTCCGGAAAGTTTCCGGAGAAATTCTTGTTTCAAAATCTACTTAAACAGGGCCCAACGATGCTTACCGGAGCGAACGATGACGCCGTTTCTTTGTGAGTTTAAGTATGACAGGAATCAGGTATTCAGGATATTGAGGAGCACAGGAATGAGAATAACCTAAACTCACGGCACTGGAACATCCGCTCGTTCTCGAACTCCTTTCCTCCAATTTGCACTATAGTTCACAGTTCGACATCACATAATGTTTTTAACACAAAAATAACTAAAGATTTCTCTCGAATGAAATCGGCCCGTTAACCTCAATCATTTATAATTAAAATACGTAGCTATCGGCAGCCACGACGCGAGCCAACGAAAAGTGAGGTTATATTTTGCCGGCGGTCGCGTGACTCTCAATCAAAGCGCCGGAACCAAATCACTTGGTTCACTTCCCCACCGAACAGGGAAAACCACACGAGAAAACCAGCACACCAAATTACACCACTTATAATCAAAATTCGCATCCACGATGCGGGCGACGGCAGAGGACGAGACAATGACAGAGCAGTGTTGCCAGCACCGCGCGCCCATTTTATACGAAAACTAAACAGTAATGGTCTTGCATTTACAACGAAGCAAAAATTGTATTTACTTAAGTAAACTTTCCAAAATTGCACTAGACGGTCATATCAATAACATAATGCGCCGCTGTTTTCGATACTTGCCAGTTCAGCCTAGTATCGCTACCTGTGTCCACCACGAGTTAGTACAAAGTCTTCCTTCACAAGCTTCATCAGCCGTGCACTTGATCGCTCACGTGAGCTGCGGTGGTCATCTCATCATTTGGGCTGTGGTGTGACTTTGTACTTAGAATGTACCATTCTTTCTATTCTAATACTCGTCAACTTGCACACTACGCGTAGAGCCGCGTAAGTTTGAACCCTGTAAATTAGCCTCTGGGAATAAACTAATAAAACAATAAAAATGTTTTACAGGTATCTTAAAGAACATTAAAATCATGCAAACAAGTTAAGAAGTAATGAAGAACAAAATAACCGTATGTATGTCATCCCGAGCCAGTCTCCGAAATTTTGAATTTTCCAGAAGTTCTTATGACTAGGAAAAAACATTGCAGTTGAAAGACTGGAATGATCAGAACAATGCAGCGCTGGGCAACATTTGGTAGTTGCGTCATGTGCTGAAATCATCCTTGCCTCAATTCCACAAGACTCGATTCGATCAGTGCGTCGCAGTCATGACGTCATGGCCAACAGGCTGAAACTTAGAAAACTATCCCACCAGCTAGATGTCAGTCAGAAAGTTGTGCAAAGCTCGATACTGGGGTCTCGTTTATGGATACAATGAATACAATAAAATTACTTATTCATAACAAGAAGTTACAAGTCAAATGAGGTAAATACATAAAGCTTTTTAACAAAAATATCAACCAACCAAAACTGAAAAGCATAAAATAATTACTTTGTAAGTCAATCTTGTAAATCATTAGTTTACAAATTGTGGTAGAAGATACATAGTAATATTTTGGAAATATTTTGCAGATTTGTTCATTGTAACCAAATACATAAATTAATCTAAATGTGCCTGTCCTAAATGACAATTCGGCGCCAATCAGTGTATTATTATACTTTTACAAATTAGAGAGCAACGCGCAGAGACGCCTCTTTACAGTCCTATCATCTCCCTAAAGGAAATTTTTTCATACTCACCACGCTTGTTAAATAATAACTGGAGCTCGTTTCATCCAGACAGTAGTAGGTCGATGTTTGTTCCAAGGATGATTATTTATTTATTTTAATTATGATTGGCGCCGACTCAAAATCATTTAGACAGGCACATTTATATTAATTTGTACTTGGTTAATAAAATTGAATAAAATCTCAAAATATTCCAAAAAATATTACTATATCTTCTATAATAATTTGTAAACTAATGATTTTATTAAGATTGACTTACAAAAGTTAATTATTTTATGCTTTCAATTTTCGTTAGGTTGATATTTTCATTAAAACTTTATTTATCTTTTATTCAACTATTCGTCTGTTTCTTTTCTATGTGAGGCAGAGCTATCTCAACTTCACCTTTACAGCCTCAACAGTCCACTGCTGACATGAGTCTCCCCGTATTAGGTATTGCCATACTACACATGGCAGGCGGATTTGTGAGCGCAGTGCAAGATGTTTGGTCACAGGGAACGCTGCTGCCATTCCCTGGATAATTATCCCTTAGTCGCACCAACGACACCCACGGGTAGAATTGGGGTGATGCTATTCTAAATGTAATGATTTGTACTAAGTAAGTAGTTTAACTATGTCTACTATGTTTATCAACCTCAACCTTTCATAGTTAGTTAGTGTGATTAAGTTTGGTGGACGTAATATAAGCCGTAAGCCTGGCATTCTCAGTCGATGTCTCCACTTAGCACAGATCACGGATCTATTTTGACGTAGTCATAAGTGTTGGTTACATAAAACAATGTTAATGTAAACATTTATCTAAATAGGAAAGTAGGATTTGTTTCTACCCGCAGCTAAATTCAATTTATCAAATCATCATCATCATCTTCCTGCCCTTATCCCAATTACTTAGATGGCGCAACACGTTTGTTGAACACAAATCGTGTTGCAAAAGTTAACTAGTACCACGACCGGCGCCTACCAGGCGTCAATCCTCTTTGAGAATGCTTTTGTGGAGGATTAACGCCATGGTTGACCTGGCTGTTTGGTCGGGTTTATCCCTCGGTCGCTCTTACGACCCCTCGGGAAGAGAGGGGTGGTGCTATTCTATACCGGCACCACACGACAATTTATCAAATATACATTGCTATTTGCAAAAGTTTTCTTCTGTGAAGTTTTAAATAAATGTAAACAAACACGAATATGATTGGTTTATTTGAGATAAAAGAGCCTATCACACAACCGGTATGCTGGCGGAAGCTTGAACCCCTGGAGGACCAGGTGTATAAACTTAGTACTACTTGGGTAAGGTACAACGTGTGGAGGACGCGCAACGCGCGACTGTCTGCGGCGGATACGCAGCGAATTCATCTCGGACGTGCGGCCGATAGCGTATTTCTATCAAAACGTTTTAAATTGTTCGCGTACGTGACGAATTCGCTGCGCATCGCTGGCCGGACCGTTCGAAAACCGCTTGTGTGATGGTTGAGCCAAGTCAAACTGTGATGTAAGACGTCAATGACACTAGCGCCAGTGGTCCTAAAAAGTTTGGTTAAATAGGTCCGTTTTGCGACCGATTCACTCCTTTGATATTGCTTTGATAAAATTCAATCATTCGCAAGTTAATACGTAATAATTTTACAAGAAAACATGTGGTGTCTCAGGGTGACGAAAGTATTACTTTGACATAGCTCTCATCAAATCTGCCCATGTATAAGAGTTCAGAGAATAAAGGTTACTATAAAATATACAGACTAATATCCATATAAACCTTTAAAAGAACCTCTTTTAACCAAGCTTCTTTGCCACTTGTTTGTCATGCAGTTGATGTCAACGGGTAGGCATGTACGTAACATAAGTACATTATGCTTCAAAATGTGCCTGTAAGAATTTACAATTTTTAATGATCCTCCCTCAGATCCTGACCTGATGACAATGGGACCACCTGGGCAGTGCACGCTTTCAAACAAAAAGATTTTCGAATTGGTCAGGCGTCTCTAAATGATCGGTGAACATACAAAAAATAAAAATAAAAGTTCGCGCCGAATTGAGAACCTTCTCCTCTTTTGTTTTTCGTCGGTTAATAATGGATCTTACAAGATGCGAACATGTCGCAGTACGATGGCAAATGGGTTGTTAGTAAAATCCTGATTTTTGGCCAAAAGCTATATGGCAAAATCGTAGACTTCCTTTTGGCCTTCGTTATAGGTAGGACTGTTGGAATTGCACGCATACGTGGCGATATCGTTTCATATCACAACACTGCCATATTATATCGATGGTAGTTCTCAGACGAGACGACGATATCATTTTACAATTGGTGGAATTATTGGATTATTAATTATGGAATTTATTTATGATTCACTTTCATATGTTTATTGTTATAGCCAAAATATCTTCGAAAGGAATAAAAAGGCGACTGAGGTGGCAATCCAGCATATATATGTCGCAGTACGATGGCAGAATCTGTTTTTGGCCAAAAACACTAGGTAAGCCGGCATATTGCAAAATCGTAGACTTCCTGGCCATCGTCCTAAGCTGATCGGTTTTGGCCAACAACCTAGGATTTTGGCCAAAACCTAGATTCGTTTAATGTATGGCTTTTTGCATTTCAAGGAACTACTTTGTCTTCGAGTGGTACACCAAGTTGCCAGAACGACCCGATGGACCCTGGTATCAAAGTTTTTGCCAAAACCTCAGATTAGCTTAGGACGATAATGAAAAGAAAGTCTACGATTTTGCTCTATGCCGGCTTTGGTTAAAACCTGTTTCTGTCATTTGCGACATAGACCGATATCATGCGCTATAGCTATGTATGTAGCCACCTTTAGATATATGGTTGGCAAAGACATATGGTTGGACATGTATGCTGGTATAAATAAAGGAATTGTGGACGGGGCGTCGTTTTCCCCTTACGTCGAGCCTCTCTGTATCGAGCTTCTTTGCGCCGTGCCTCGTGGCATCGTGCCGCTTAACATCGAGTACAGTTCTCAACAAAATCTATTTTGATTTGATTTGTTTAATACTGTCAGTGTCTTAGAAAAAGTTTTACATCTTGACGAGACTACCACAATTTAGGTGACAGCTGTCAAACTAAAACCTCGTTTCTCGTTATTTAACCAGTCTTTCACTATTGGTTCCCTTCAGGAAAGTTAGTCATAACGAGATCTACATGACAGGTGTCAGCGTCATACTAAAGTCGTTTATATCGGGAACTGTGCGTGCTAGACTGGTTTCTTCAGGAAAGTTGTAGGCTTAACGAGATCTACGTATGAATAAATAGCTGTCATACTAAGAAATCGTTTATATCGGAAGCTGTGCGTGCTAGACTATTGGTTCTTCCAGAAATTGTGAGCCTTAGCGAGATCTACATGACAGGTGTCATTGTCATTAAAAGTCGTTTATATTGGAACTGTGCGTACTAGACTATTGGTTTCTTCAGGGAAAGTTGGCCTTAACGAGATCTACATGACATTATGTAGCTGTCATACTAAAAAAGTCGTTTATATCGAAACTGTATGCTAGACCATTGGTTCTTCGGGGAAAGTTGTGGGCATAACGAGATTAATGATGTCAGCTGTCATACTAAGTCGTTTATATCGAAACTGTGCGTGCTAGATCTTGTGGTTTCTTCGGGAAAGAGTTATGAACAACAGATCAAAATGACGGATGAGGCTGTCAACTTTAAACTCTTTTATCTCGTTAACTGTGCATGCTACACTGTTTCTTTAGAAAAGTTGGAGGTTCTTGCTGGATCTACATTTTTGAACAAAAAGCTAGTAGTGTATTCAGGTCGAGTAAACGAGTTTAAATTGACAGCCCCCAATGCACCTAAACTGTAGATGTCGTCCAGACCTGCAACTTTTCCAAAGAAACTAGTAGTGTAGCATGCACGAAAGAAGATAAACGAGTTTAAGTTTAACTTGTGTCATAATCATGTGAATCTCGTTGGTTTCTAACTCTAACAATATTTTAACACAGTTTCCGATATAAATGTTTTAATATGACAGCTGACACCTAATATGAATCGTTAAAACCTGTTTTTTAAAAACAATGGTCGCACGTATGAATTAACATATAAACGAATTTTTAGTATGACAGCGACACCTGTCAAGTGAGTCGTTAAGGCTGGCTTTCCCAGCAACTAATAGTCTAGCACGCATAGTTTCGATTTAAACGACTTTTGTATGACAGCTGACACTGTCATGTAATCGGTGGGACCTACAACTTTCCCAAAAAACTTAGTCTAGCACGCATAGTTCCGATTTAAATGACTTTTTATATGACAGCTGACACTGTCATATGCGTTAGATTTTTCTAACTTTCACAAAGCTTTAATAATGGTCTAGCACGGTTTCCAGATTTAAACGACTTTTAATATGACAGCTATTTTCCCTATCATATAGATCTTGTTCAGAATATCTCTTTCTCAAAAAACCAATAGTCCTTTATAGTTGATAAAACGACTTTTAGTATGACAGCTGACACCTGTCATGAATCTCGTTAAGGCCACTAACAACTTTCCAGAAGAAACCAATAGTGAAGCATTCACAGTTAACGAGATAAACGAGTTTAAAGTTTGACAGCTGTCACTTAAAATGTAGATCTTGGCAAGACCTACAACTTTTCCAAAAGAAACTAGTAGTGTATACACAGTTGTTGATTTCTTTGGTGCGGGTAAGAGGGTGACAACCTGTCAGTATTACTATACAATGTAATTCTGCCTAAAAACAATGAATTTCTGTAAAATATTTCTGCGGACTGTACTTTTGATACCCTATCTTGACAGGCTCGACTTATAGGGAACAAAGCGGCGGCTCGACGCAATGGAGCTCGAAACAGAGAGGCTCGACGTAAGGGGAAAACGACGCCCGGGTAAGTTGCATATAACGATACCGTTCGATATATCCCTCCACACATATCGCTTACCTTCACAGGCGAGTTTCGTAGTCAACGTTTAAATATCAGGTTTTCATCATAGTAAATTTTGATTGTTTGCAGCTGTACCAACCTCAAATTTAAAATATTTTATCTACACTTCATACATAATTTTCCTGTTACAAATTCAGAAAGAATCATATAGCAACTGCTTACAGCAGCTTTGCTTTAAAGAAATAAAACTATCAAGACACGCGTAGCGCTGTCCAGCCAATTCAAGCAAAGAACTGGCGGACCGGGCCGTGTGTATACACACGAACCATTTAGAGCCACTTTACCCCTCATAACAAATCTATTGAAGAAGCAAACCAATTTAGTAAACTTAGTGTTCAGACACCTCAGATGACTTAGAGCCAATTTCATAAACATAGGTTGAACAGTTGAAAATATTGACGATCAAAAATCGGCATTTTTATCATTCACTGACATACCTATAGATCAAAAACCTAACACTTCTAGACAAAGTCCGAGTCGCACAAAGTCCGATTCGCAGAATGTCCGAGTCGCACAAAGTCCAATTCATAGAATGTCCGAAATAAACATGAGAAAGGAATGTGTACCTAATAAAAGCCTAAGGTACAGCCAAGGTCTGACAAGATCTACTAAATGACAGCTGTCAAATTCAAACATGGTTTTCTCAGTAAGCATGCAAGCTAGATTGCAAGTTTCTTGAAATAGACGAGATGATGATTTCGATTTCGAATGACAGCTGTCAAACTCAATTGTTTTTCGGAAACTATGCATGCCAAACAACTAGTTTCTTGGAGAAAGTTGCTGGTCTTGAACAAATCTACATTTCAGGTGACAGCTGTCAAACTCTAAACGCGTTTTCTCGGAAACTATGCGCCAGACAACTAGATTCTTAGGGAAAGTTGTTGGGTCTTGAACAATTCTGCATTTCAGGTGACAGCTGTCAAACTTTATACGTGTTTTCTCGGAAACTATGCGCTAGACTACTAGTATCTTTGAGAAAATTGTGAGCCTAGACAAGATCTGAAATGAAGCAGCTGTCAAACTTCAATGGTTTCTAGTTAACATGCAAGCTAGATTGCAAGTTTCTTGGAAAAAGTTGTAAGGTCTTGATAAGATCATCATTTCGAATGACAGCTGTCAAACTTTAAACGTGTTTTCTCAGAAACTATACATGCCAGACAATTGGTTGAGGGGAGTTGTTGGTCTTGACGAAATCTGCAGATCAGGTGAGTTACAAAACAAGTAAGTAGTAAATTGACAGCTGTCACCTGAAATGTACATTTAAACAACTTTCCTAAGAAACTAGTTGTCTGGCATGCATAGTTTCCGGGAAAAACGCGTTTAGGGTTTGACAGCTGTCACCTGAAATGTAGATTTTCAAGACCAGCAACTTTCTCAAGAAACTAGTTGTCTGGCATGCATAGTTTCGAGAAAAACAATTTTGATTTGACAGCTGTCATTCGAAATGATGATCTTTCAAGACCTACAACTCCAAATCTTGCAATCTGCTGCATGTTGACTAGGGATTGCAATTCCGGTGCGGGATCCGCAATCCCGGGATCACCTTCAAAACGCGGATCCGCGGATCCGCATTGAAAACTAATAGCGAAAACTCGACGTTCAGTTCCTAAAAATATGTCCTATTATCAAAACATTGTAAACTATAGCGTAGAAGCTGCAAGAGGCATTTTTTCTCGTAAAAGAATTTTGAATTCTCGTAAAACCATTAATACTCTTTAATTTAGAGCATTCTTCTATAACTTATCAGTTATCTAGACGCTAGAGTGAAAGCACTCTGACACGAGGGTTCTTGTGTCGTTGAACGACTCAGTATCCCTCATGAAATTAAGAAGTTAAGTTAGTAAATTGAAAATTTGTTATTTGATAAGTCTTATGAAAGTTTTGATCTGAACTGAAGTGACTATTTTGCCCCTAATTTTAATTTTTAGTCAATACAATATTAGAATTCATTCATATTACTAAAACAATCTGGCTTTGGGTGTGTGTCAGATACCTCACAAAATAGGGTTGCAGTTTTAATTTTAAGTTTTTAGCGTTACAAAGTTAATTTTAACCACCAGATAGAAAACCTTTTATATTTTTCTTAAAACTTGATTGATATTTTTCAGTATCCGTATATATATATTTGTCATGATAACTTTAGATTGAGACCTATATTATTTATTTTATCAAATTTATAGCCTCTATGCTTTAGTACTTACAGCTGTAACAATTTATGACTCAAAAACGCCCTTTTAAAAGCAAATATCTTGAGATAGTAATATTTTCTCCCGAAGTTTTAATACTTATTCAACGATACCCTGCTCAATATTGCAGACAATAAAAACACTTCTTGCCTGTCACATGTATGAAAGGGTTTAACAAATTAATATTAGCAGTAGTAAGAATAAGGGTAAAATTAGAACACAGCTCTAAATACGAAATAAATGTAATTTGATAACACTTATCTCAATTTTTATTTAGTTATTTTAGCTCCATGATAGGTATGTTAATTTATTGAATTAAAGTAGATTTTGAAGAAAATATATGTATTTCAAATAAGATTTTAATATGATTACAAAGATGCAGGATCCTGCAGGATCACTTGCAGGATGGCCCAATCCACAAATGAATCCCGGGATTGAATCAGGTGCGGGATTGCAATCCCTAATGTTGACCTAGAAAACCATTTTGAAGTTTGACAGCTGTCATTTCATAATCTTGTCTAGGCCTACAATTTTCTCAAAGATACTAGTAGTCTAGCATGCATAGTTTCCGAAAAACACGTATAAAGTTTGACAGCTGTCACCTGAAATGCAGAATTGTTCAAGACCAACAACTTTCCTAAGAATCTAGTTGTCTGGCATGCATAGTTTCCAGAAAAACGCGTTTAGAGTTTGACAGCTGTCACCTGAAATGTAGATTTGTTCAAGACCAGCAACTAGTTGTCTGGCATGCATAGTTTCGAGAAAACAAATTTGAGTTTGACAGCTGTCATTCGAAATCGAAATCATCATCTCGTCTATTTCAGAAACTTGCAATCCCAGCTTGCATGCTTACTGAGAAAAACCATGTTTGAATTTGGCAGCTGTCATTTAGTAGATCTTGTCTAGACCTTGGCTGTACCTTAGGCTTTTATTAGGTACACATTCCTTTCCTATGTTTATTTCGGACATTCTGCGAATCGGACTTTTGCGACTCGGACATTCTGCGAATCGGACTTTGTGCGACTCGGACTTTGTGCGAATCGGACTTTGTGCGACTTAGGTGCGAAACGGACATCGGACATTATGCGTCAAGAGGTTAAAATTTCGCATACACTAACTATGTGAATACACAGGAAAAAATCAACCATTTATAATTTTTCAATTTAATCACAAAAAAACACAATTTGTGATAACAGGGTGATTACAAACTTATATTTGTAGCTAAACTTCTGAAACTCCCATACAATGAATGGATTTTATTTTCATGGCAAAGGTAAATTGGTCTTTAGTACCGACCGAGTAAGATTTGAATGGATATTTATTTTGATGAATGTAGATAACGTAGAGTAGAGCCATGAGCTACTCAGCAGGTTAGTTCTAAAGTGGATGTATATAGGGTGTTATAAGTTGATGTATACAGGGTGTTTAAAATATCATGGATGTACATATATACAAGGTGTTAAAAATGCATGTAGGGTGTTGAAAGTGGATGGTACAGGGTGTTAAGAGGGAATATATACAGGGTGTTAAAAGTATCATGGATGTATAAAGGGTGTTAAAGTGGATGTATGCAGGGTGCCAAAAGTGGAAGTGTACAGGGTGTTAAAAGTAACATGGATGTATACAGGTTGTTAAAAGTATCATGGATGTATACAGGGTGTTAATAGTGGATGTATACAGTGTGTTAAAAGTGGCAATATACATGTGTAAAGTGGATTTATACAAGGTGTTAAAAGCCAAATTAAAGCGCAAGAGACTTCTATAATAGTGTAGTAGAGTACAATCGCCTGCGAACTCTTTACCCGCCCTGATTTAAAGTTTAACAATAAGCAGAAAACGCAAAAAAAATGTTAGTGATAATGAATGGGCAATGCGTTCAAGTGTGTCAAAGGTCCAAGAAAATTACGTTTAATTACGTCGGGTTGCGTTTGGGCGTCAAGATTGTTGAGCCGCATCAGTGCGTTTGTGGGGAGCTCGTGAATGAGTTGGGTCACCATGGCTTGGCGTGTCAGAAGCTGGTCGAATGTCTCGACACGCCAGTCTAAATGACATAATACGCAGGGCTTTATCCTCCACCAGTGTCCCATCGGTTTGAGCCAGTCGGTTTGTTGTTGCGCACGGATGGCAAACGACCAGATGGGTTGTCGTTGATACCGTGGAAACTGGGTAAATGTTTAATTTGGGATGCCACCTGCGTTGACACGTTAGCTCCGACTCATTTACCTCTACGTGTCAGTGCTGGGGCCGCGGCAACGGCAGAGGACTCAGCGCCGTAACCAAGACCTGATGCCAATTATGTTTTCGTGCCCTTTGCAGTTGAGACCCTGGGCCGTGGGGGAGGCCAGGTGTTTCATAACGATCTTGCAGCGCGTCTCTCGAGGCATCAGGTGATTCAGATCTGGCAGCTACGGCTCAGAAAATCAGTTTAGCTTACAAAGGGTAATGCTGCTAGTATTTTGGATACTCTGCCTCGCGGCGACTCGTTGGAAGGTATTTATTACTTGTAGTTTTAGTTTATTTAGTTTTAATGTGACATGTTTTTTATAATGTATTATTTAATTATTTTATGTTTTAAATAAATTGATTTTACAGAAAATTACTCAAAAAATAATGTGACACAGCGTAAACGCAGAAAAGTCAAATGTTTTAAAAGTCTTTGTATCGTCTTTAGTACTAACAAAAACTGCATTGCTTATAATTGCTTGAATAATTCTATGATAAAAGCCTCAAGTTCACAAGTTACCGCGTGACATGAAGGTAAGAAAATAGGTACCTACATAGATTCTAGCTATGTAATAAAATTATTATTTATTATCTAGGTACCTGCTGCTGGTGTTACCTACGTGTTGGTGATGAACCTGATGTCAGAGTTTTGAACCTATCTGCCTTCCCTCCTTTAAAATTCGAAAAGTGACATCCCACACTGTTGCGCTGACTGTGACCTTCAGGACGCGCCAGCGCTGAAAGAACTTTCGGCTCATTTGCTTGCGCGCGATGGTGGCTAATATAAAAGTGGTATCCAAGCCGGCGCGAGGAAATTGTACTTTATTATCGCGCGTAAAGATTTATATTTGTTGAATCGCTATGGCGAGTGCGTCTTCTGACCTGTACTATTATGTTGCAGCTAGTTTAATACGACTTCAAATATTGATTAAGTGATAATAAACAAGATATTAAACAATTAAATTGTAAAGCAGCCCAGTCAAACTGAGGTGCTCTAGATTTTAAGGTGTTTGTTTTATTTTAGTAAAGAAATGTTAGCGACCTTATAAAAATTAATTTCAGGAATGTTTACTGAACTTGGCGACCATGTTCATATCAATACTTTTTCGGTAGAACGTTGAACTTATTACCAATTTTCACATTTATGTTTTGGTGGATATCTTCATTACGCAGTACCTTTTAGGATATCAAAACGCTTTTATATTTTTCTGTGCCAGCAATATGACGAGAAATAAAAGAATAAACCTTGGTTTAGATTAAATTAAAACTAATTTGTTAGTAATTTTTAACTTAAAATCATTCACAGAAATAATAATTAACCTAAAAAAATTGGCGGGATATATCAGCAGGTAGATATTGTGATATGTGACAATATCGCTTCGTATATTACCTTTAGACATGGTGGTCTGATGTGACCAACTTTGATTACAAAGAGTTTATCAATAAAATCCACAGATAAATCACTATGCTTATTCATTCAAATTGAAGGTTCACAAAAAAAACCAAATTTATAATTCAAACAATTCAATTATAAAATAAAATAACAGTTCACGGTTTACTCATAGTTATAGGTAAGATAAATACATTTAAATGGATATTCTGTTATACTCTAAATTCTAAGTTAGTTTTGTACATGCGGACCTCCGAACTAAAATCTGGCCGCAACATGACCAGAACAGAATACCGCCAGTCATGATCAAACCTTGAATTCATTTCTAAATAACGTTTTACGACACCTAAGAGTAGAAATGGGGTGATGCTATTCTTAGCTGGCATAACACGACAGGAAAAATATAAACCGGTAAATCTCTCTGTCTCTTTGTGTGAAACCATGTCGTCAAACGAGCCGATAAACCGTGTCAGAGTTTTACAATAGCCCACTACAAGTAGCACTTTAACAAGCACCAATCAGTCATAGGTATTACTGAGAGTCCTCTGCAAGCCTGCATGAAAGAAGAAGAAACAGCTGCCCACGTGGTACACACTGCAAAGAGGTGGCATCTACCAGGCAAGCACCTCAAGTCCGAGTCAATTCCTGGGAGCACTCAGTGATTTGGTAGGGTTGCTGAGCTACTCAGGGAAAGGAAGAGGGTAGGGAGCCCCATTCTTCACGCAAAATAGGCACACGCATGTAGACGTCGAGAAGCGGAAAACAGCCCGTTTAACCATTACCATTACATATATAAGTGAAGTGCTTAAACAGTTTTTCGTGTGGGACACTGAGTCGTTCAACGACCCGTTAAAAGATTATGATACAAGACAGAGCGTTCTTTGCGAATACGTAGATGTTGTATTGATATGGAACCCCAGCAGCCCCAATTCTGCCTTGAATTCATCCCTTTATCTTATCGCCTTACGGCCATTCTAAATCAGCAGAAAATAATAATCAAAACTCCCAAATATTTATATTGCTATGTTCTAACACTCATAAAAGTAACAGAGCGTCATACCATGAATGATATAACTGTAATTTTTAATACTCAATAGTTTTAAAATTTCGTGTATGTTTCAGCGCAAGATCAAACATATATTGTTATAAATAAGTATGTGCTGGTTCATTGATGGATGAATAACAGTTGCAACAAAATTATGATGATGATGATGATCTCTCGGCCAGTTTCGGCCATGGCGACTACTTCTACTCCTGATCGAGCCGGCGCTGATGCTCCGTAGGTGGCTATTGTAACCGATTTTGACAGTTAACTCCCGTGCACAGTGTGTTGCCATTGATATAATGAAGTTAATGGCAGCGGAGGACGGGCCTTCAATTCATCGCGTTTATCGTAAGGTCTGCTTTACGCTGCTCCTCAAAGTGACGGATTCGCCTCATTACGAACCGCGCCATTCTGGCCGTTGTGCTGCAAAACCTCAAAGTGAGGAGCTTGAAGTTGTTAGAAAATGTTGCAAATTGTTATCTGCCTAACCAATTAATAATATTAGTAAATGGTGTTTATAATTACAATTTGATTTTTTACAACAACAATCGAATACTGTTACATATTTCTGCAAAAATAAGCACGTAGGACCTTAAAGTTTCAGACATTCTAGAGTGATGGGTATGATGTGATGATTGTATCTCCTAACAAGTAATAAATAGTTACATTTTGTTATGTCATGTTATGATGAGTTACACCCGAGTGCACCTGCAGGGATCTCTATCTTTAGTAATAGCTTTTACTGATAAAGAATATCGCGCGGCAATAGGCTAGCCATTGGCAAGCCGTTGGAATTGCTATCATATCAAACAAAAAAGAATTTTGGTCGCTTCCTATAATATTAGTGGTTCCAATAGGTTGATGAAACGCCATCTATCGACATTCTGAAGAAGTAAAAAGTTTAGTAGACATGTAATAAATAATAGTTAATTATATTATCAATTTACCTAAACAACGAAAACAATAATATTATTATCATTCTGAATGGTAAAAATATAATAAAAATTAATTACCATATTACTTTTACAAATTCAAGATTATTTGCGCAAACATCTACAATTTGATCTTGACCCTGGAAGTGCTTAACATAGCTATTCGATGCAAGTATATATAGCAAGTGGTAATTTTTATACCTAATTTTAGTGCGTTGATAAACTATCATAACTACTTTTTCAAGTGTACTTATTGCCCACATTGTCTCAAATATCCTCAAGATTTATAACAATCCACAAAATGTTATAGTTGGTTTTATTTTCGATATTTTCAAAATAATTCAATTACGACACCAACCAAGGCGCCGATTGTTGAAACTGCTTTTGTCGTAGTATTGTCGTACACAAGGTTGTCATAGCTCGACCGAGCATAGACAAAGTGTCAAAATAATCGTAGAAAGAACCATTAAACCGATGACGTCGCATGTTTTAATATATTGATAGAAATTACTTGTCATACTCTATTTGACATCTCGTCAGGGCTTGGGACGTAAGCCCTGCGGAATGGATTTCCATACAAAACAAGCCGGCGGAGACTGGTCGTAATTAGCGTTTTAGATACCCAGATCCAAAACACTACCCCTAACACCGTAGTACTCTAATTTCCTAATCAAGATTTCATGATCAACGGTATCAAAAGCTGATGTAAGGTCAAGAAACAGAGCAGCTACTTTCTTCTTCTTGTTAATTTCTTCTAATATGTCATGAACAAAGGTTTCAATAGCATCGCTTGTTCCAACTCCATTCTGGTAACCGTACTGTCGAGGATTGAGTATATTGTTTTTATGTAAGTGCGTCAGTAATCTTGATTTTAAGATTTTCTCGTAGATTTTTGACAATACGGGTAATAGCGATATGGGTCTGTAATTTTTTAGATCCGTTCGACAACTTTTTTTGTATACCGGTATTACTTTGGCTATTTTTAGTTGTTCGGGAAAAATACTTTGTTCAATGCACATATTATAAAAATGAACCAATGGATCAGCCAGCAAGTCAATGTTATCCTTTATTACAGTAATAGGAGTATCGTCATAGCCAGAAGACCATTTAGATTTCATACTTTTAACGATTTTAGTGATTTCAATAATATTTGTCAATTTGCAGTCCATATCAGAAGCAACACAATCCCTGCTATCTTTTAATAAATCTATTGCTATGTTTAAGTCATTTTGAGGAAGTTTATGACTCCCACTGAAATGCCTACCAAAAGCTTCCGCCACGTCCCGTGGCTGAGAAATAATTGAGCATGGATCCATCTTAAGAATAATCTTTTGAGTAGCGCAAATTGATTTTTTATTTGTGTGCCTGTTAACAACACTCCAGATACCTTTAGCAGAGTTCTGAGCATTATTAATTTCTAGCTGAACGTTTAAAGATCTTGCACTTCTTAGAACTTTTCTATATTTTTGTATGTACAAAGTACGATAACTCCACAAACTAGAATGAGCACTTTTATTAATAGAACACAAAACCCTTTTCATCTTACTAGACACTCTGATCCCCTTTGTAACCCATTTTAGCTTCTTTAATTTAGTCAAATTAATTTTAACTTTTGTCTTTTTAAAACTTTTATCAAATAATGCTTTAAACTTTTTTAAAAATCCGTTTATACCTTCCAGCTTCCAATTAACTTCTAATATATTCCTACGAAATAGAAGAGAGTTTTTTTTATTAAATTTTCTTTTCATGACGTACATTATCGGTTCTTTGTGATTATTTTCTAGAATTTCACTAGCTATATCCACCAATAACGCACGGTGACCATCCGAGAGTCCATTGTGATCCACGCTTACTCTCAAAATTTCATCATCCGTCAAATTAGTAAGAAAGTTATCTATACAAGATTGGGTGAAATTACGTGAAAAAGTTACTTCATTTACAAGAGGCCTAAAGTTATAGCATTGCAGAAGATTCAACAGTTCGTCCCTTCGGTCAAATGACTTCAATAAGTCCACATTAAAGTCTCCACAAATAATGCACTTCTTGTTAAAAAAGCGTTGCAGGAGCAATTCTAGTTTTTCCATGAAGGCTTTAAAGTCAGAGTTATTCTGGTAACAACAAAATACATAAATATTTGTGTCTAAGTCCCTTACTCCACATACTTCAAAAATATCACACTTGCTTATTTTTTTACAATAATCCAAGACCTCTACATTAGCATTATTCTGAGCTAGTATTAGCGTCCCGCCCCTAATTTTATTACTCCTTGTGTAGCACGTAAGCAACCTATAATTTTCAAAATTTAGTACATGAATTGAGTTTTCATTTAAAAAATGTTCAGTAATACAAACAATCCATATCAGAGAAGCGTTTGCAAGTGAATTGTAAGTTCAGTGCACCCAAATGTAGGTAGTAGGTACTGTAGAGATGTGATAGTGTAACCTATAAACGCATATGTTATTCAGTGAGTTGAATCACTCAAAATAATAATCATACCGGGAGTAACGGAAAGGGTATAACAAGCCGAAAGGAGGTTAAGGTAATCATGAAACTAGGAAGGAATGGTTCCATTATTCGGAGGGCACGTTAAGCCCTCAGTGTCAGTTGTTGTCTATTGATTCCAAAGACAGTGGTCATTGGTCATCAATCATCATCATTAAATGTGAATTTCTTGAACAGATTGTTACTACTTTACCCCGTGCTCTGAAACAAAAGAAGTTGATGCCAGTTAGTCAATCACCAAATATAAGGCAGTTACTCGTTCCGCATAATTTTCTAGTGTTTCCAGTGTTACAAAAACCGAATACGATGGCATAAAATTACGACTAAGTAAGTATAAGTATTTTTATGACACATGAACCGCGTATTAACTGGTACTACTTGCGTGGATAAGAATGGACCAGGAATTTAGCAACATCATGGTTTGCCTCTTTATCTTCATGTTACTGGGTGATTAGGTACTGGGTAACTGACCAATATAAGTAGTTATGGACGGGCCATACCGAGCAACTGTTTTTGATCCGCTCCAAGTGCGCCCAAAGTGACGCCACGCTCAGTCGGTCTCTGCGCCGCCTACGAGTAACACGTCGCGACACGTTCGTTACAACTCCCAAAACTGACATCAGGATGCCGTCTTGTGCTTTGTTAGTGTGTCAATAATTCAACAAACATAAATAAAGCATCACGAATTAGTTTTCATGCGTTAGTACTATTATATTTTTGTATTTTTAAATTACTTATAATAAAGTCGGCAAAATATCGAGTTCGAAGGATGGTTTTAGCAACGCGATTCAAGCACGCGCTTTACGCTAGGTTGCGCTTTACTCGTACGCAGCCGGTTGATGGATTTGCATAAGAAACGCGCAAGCTGGCGTGAAGTGCGTAAAGGGTCCGAACATAAAGACGAAAGTCACGGACATAATGCTATCGCGTTCGCACTACTGTGCAAGTACGTCGCGCCATCTCTGTCTCTGATCGTATATTCACGTGATTAAAACGTGTGGCTGTGTGCGTGTGTTTATAATGGTTAGTTGTCTTGGCACATTTTTATGACCTGTTTGTATGCATATGTCCATACATAACTACTTATATTGGTCGAAGCTGGGTAA